>PVIA01004445.1:0-20589 GCA_004024845.1 Tonatia bakeri | reverse complement strand
CCAAACTGCAATGGTCTACCATTAGGAACTTGACTTCAGGACATTCAAAGGCACAAAGATATATGCACCATAAAATGCCCACTATATCATTGTTTTGTATTAACAAAAAAATAGGAAGTCATTCATAGCCATTTAAATAAGTTATGGTACATCCATATAATGGGACTCTGAAGCCATTAGAAAGAATGGCAGACTCTACGCATTGATACTATAATGCACTAATGCCATATTAGAGGTATTTATCCATGTAGAGTATGATCCCATTTGTGCAAATAAAAATATACACACATGTGTTATGTGTATTGCTAATGAGTAAAATAATACTAATGAAACCAACAATGGTTGCCACAGAGACTAGTAAGTTTAAATTTACTTTATATATTTACTTTACACATATGTACTACATTTATAAACATGTACATGTGCTTCCATTTTAACCTTTTAAAATGGCAAACAAAATAACATGGATAGTTTTAATATAAACTGGTATCTTCCTTTTCAGAGAGCAGTTTGTGAGTACAGATCAAGAGCCTTAAAAATGTTCATATCCTTTAACATTGTAATTACATTCCCAGGAAAATGTCTATAATAGATACAGACAAGGACGTTCTCTGTAGTGTAACTTATGATACTAAAAAAATTGGAAGTAATTCTGATCATAATTTACTTATTTAAAGGACTGCTGAAATTATATAGTGCCATAAGAGTACGGCCATAGACAATACAATACAGTTATAAAAATGATATTTAGAGAATAATTTAACATGGGAAACTGGTCATGCCATATTATGATGTTATGCCAAATTTTTAATAAAGTACACCAATTTTGTTTTAAAAATGTTTAAAAAACTGTATATGTTAATCAACTCTGGCCATGTAGCTCAGTTTGTTGGAGCACTGTCTTGTACAGCAGAAGGTTGAGGGTTTGATTCCTGGTCAGGGCACATACTGAAGTTACAGGTTCGATCCTCAGTCAGGGCATGTACAGGGGGCAACCAAACTATTTTCCTCTCTCACAATGATGTTTCTCTCTCTCTTTCTTTCCCCCTTCCTTGATCTCTAAAACAAACACTAACAAACAAACAATTCTCCCCCACGCCCCCCCCAAAAAAAACCCTTATCTGCGGTGAGGACAAAGAACAGAACAAAACTGTATATGTTAATCGGAAAACTCCTTGTATGTTTTAAAACTCTCTTTGTCATTTTGCCCCTGAAAAAACAGCTGCCACCAGCTATAGTTACTTCACTACTTACTCCTCAAACCCTAGTGGTCTCTTTTTTCCCCCTTTACAGTCTAGAAATTACATAAGGTTTAAAGTTTGTAGCCACTGAATTTTTTCAGTTCTCATTTTCCAACTTTTCTGTAGTATTTAACATACATTTTTGTCCAAGCTTTTACCTTTTTTCTTGGTTCTGAAATTTGGTTCCTTCTCCTTTTGCTTGGCCATCTTTCTGTCACTTAAATATATGCAGGTGCTAATTCATCCCTGCCCCCCGCAACAGTAATCTTATCTGCTTATGTCCCAGATTGTTTCCTACTTCAAACTAGGCCATTGCCATAATTTTAATTGAGAAATGGGGGCAATATGTTCTTTTAAAATCTGCTTTTTAAATTTTGTATCTTTTTTTCCTATCAATTTAAAAAGTAACTTATGTTCATCTCTTTCACCATAAACCATCAAAAATAGGAGACACAGAAATAAGTGACTTACCTATTGTATAAATAACTTCAACATCATCCATTTGGGAATCAGTAATGCTATTCTTGGCTTCACCTTTCACTTCCCCAAGGAGAAAACCTTCCTATGGATAAAAATAAGAAGCAGTAAGTATATGGAATACACTGATAGTACTACCATTCAGTCACTTAACTAACTACTATCTAAGTACTAGTACTTAACAATGTATACAATCTGTGCTTCCAGCTTGGGGGCACAGAAAAGACCAGGTGCACTTCCAGGTTAGCTGGGAAACATTAACAGTCAAATACCAATGAGTAGAAAAGACTGTAAACCACTGTAACTTTGGCACATTTGGAAGCATGAAAGGCTTAAAGCCAGAAATGAGGACACAGTCCCTGAAGATCTAAGAGCAGAGCAGTTTGCCTTGGACCTGAAGGCTCCCACTTGTCAGGAAATCATAGATAGGAATAACTCCAGTAATGGAACACCCCAAATGATTAGCCAAGGACTCTAAATTAATGGCACATACTTCTGGGAGCCAATGGAGGCTTCGGAGCTATGAAATGATGCAATGATCAATGCTTCTAGATTAAAAATCATGCAAAATATTAAAGATTTGAAATTCAGTACCAGTCTGCTTTCTAAAAGGGGAGCTGCGGGTCTTAATTCTTTAAAAAATACATGCATTTTCCCCACAACAGTGGTGATTGTTTTGAGTTTGAGAGAATTCCATTATTTCTCTTGGCACATTTAAAGATCCATTGTGCTTGACAGACAAGGAAGATTTTGTCTTCTTTATAATTTCAAATGCCATCCCCCTCACCATATCATTGAATAAGAGCACAAAAAGGATGTTTCTACAATATGAGTATTTACTAGACAAAAAGGATCAATCCAGAACTCTGCACTCTAGACAAATCCTGGGAAAGAAAGCAGGGACAATGCAAGTATAACTATCTAGAAAATCACCAGACTATAGGGAAAAGATTTGAGAGACAAAGGCCTAACATTATGGTACTTTCCAATGGCTAAGTTCTTCGCTACAGGACCCACTCTTTATACTTACAATAACACATCCCTAAATAATTTCCACAGCTATACATTTAAAATTGTCATATATATTTGCTCCTTTCTAGGTGTAATCTACAAGGTTATTTAAGAAATTACTAGAGTTTATTCAGCATGGTATTCGCAAGTTACTAAGCACTCTAAGGCACTACTTGGGAAGTTTTACACTGTTGGATTTCATAAAAATACAAGTTTTTAAAAGTAGGCACTATATTTAAAAAAGTACTTAACTTGCCCTGGCTGGCGTAGCTCAGTGGATTGAGCGCAGGCTGCGAACCAAAGCATCACAGGTTCGATTCCCAGTCAGGGCACCTGCCTGGGTTGCAGGCCATGTCTCCCAGCAACCACACATTGATGTTTCTCTCTCTCGCTTTCTCCCTCCCTTCCCTCTCTAAAGATAAATAAATAAAATCTTAAAAAAAATACTTCACTTTATCCAGTGGTTTTGAACCTAGACAATTAGTGTAAAATAAGCGTTTAAACATCTAGTATGTGAACATAAATGTTTAAATCATAACTGAAAGCATCAGAAAAGGAACTATCTGCGACCTTACAATTTAATAAGTTAAATACTAATGCAAAAGTCAGATACCCAATACCAAGCTAAGCTTTTTCATCCACTAAGAATTCCCTCAAAATAGTCACTGGATGCAACATCTCTCATTCCTTTAACCACCTTACCACTTCAACAAACATGCACAGTAGCCGCTCCGCATAAAAAAATTCAGTTGTCTTTGGAAGTACTGTCGGTAGTTAGAAGAAACTGAAAGTAAACCGGCAACTTTCTGGCGGTAGCAGGCTAATGCTACGTGAATTTTCTACCCTTTCACAACCAAGGTGAAACAGAAAAGGGGGGCTGTTGAAAGTGAGAAATGGGAGCGCATGTGAATCACTGGAATAGGGGCACGGAGACAAACTGCTCAGAAGAGGGCAGGCTAAGGGAGTGGAGGGAAGTGGGAAAGGGCATAGGGAGGATAAATGGTGATGGAAGTAGACATGACTTGGGGTGGAGAACACACAATACAACATAGAAATGATGCATTGTAAAATTGTACCCCTGAAACCTACATAATTTTATTAACTGTCACCCCAATAAATTCAATTAAAAGTAATACTTTTTTTAAAAAGGGAGGGCTAATCCTGCAAAAGATCTAGCGGGCAGGAAGGACATTTCTCTTCCTGCCCGCTAGGACGTGGCCCGGGCGCAAGAGAAGGTAGAGTCCGGAGGGCTGAGGCCGGCGCTGAGGCGGCCACCAGGGAGCTCGCAGTCGGGGAGGGCGCCGGCTAGGAGTCCTCGGGGAGACGTTGGATTCCGCCCCGCCCCTCGGCTCACCGAGTCCGAGTCCGTATTGAGGTGTTGGAACGACAGCGCCCCGAGAACAAAGCCGGAGAGCACCGCCGACGTACTCTCGCCCTCCATGCTTAGGCGGACGAGGCGATGCACGAGCGGAAAGATGGAGCGCTCCAGGCCTGGAACTTTATCAGTGTATTGGCTTCACGGAAAAACAAACCTCCGCGATGAGGCGAGGAGGCGGGGCCGAGCGAGGGGCGGGGCACGCGCCGACGCAAAAGCGGCGCTCTCGTCGCGGGCCGGCTGGGGAGACTGGGGCACGTGGTGTTGGCAAGAGTGCTGCTAGGCGGCAGTGGAGGGCGGGGTTTGCCGCTGGTGCTTCCTCGCCCGGCTCCGAGCTTGGGGTCGTGTCCCGGCTTCTCTGACGACTTAGCCCTTTAGGCTGCTTGGTGGGCACCTCTTGGGAAGGTACAGAACGCGTTTTGGTGCCCAGCTGCTCTGAGGGACCCGTGGCATAATGGAAGCATGGGATAGTGACATTGCAATATCACAACGGATATGCTGCGTTTATGGTTTTCAACCTGCATGATGCTGCCCTTTACTTAATGGAGGTACTGGAATACTAATTCGAGTGTCAGGGATTGTCTTTCCTAGAACTCTCCAGCGATGTTCGTGGAGGGTGGGGAGCGGGAGAGAATTTGTGTTTCTCTGAGTGCTTGCTTTTAGAAAATTATGGTCTCCGGTTAAATTAAAGAATAAATAGACTTTTAAACATTGTTCTGACAGATTAATGACAGGTATTAACCATACAGTGTTAGAGCACTTGATATAAATTATAAGGGGAATGGGAAGACCAGGGCTTGACAATATATGCACACACAATATGGAAAGATATGATTTTTAAATGATTGTAAGAGAGCAAAATATCAGACTACAGGTGCCCCTTCACATACGATAAAACCATTCCAGATGGGTTATCGTACATCCAGATAAAACCATTGTAAATTGAAAATGCCCTAAGGTGAAAATGCATTTAATACACCTAACTTTTACAGTATCATAGCTTAGCCTAGCTTACGTGATGTGAGTTTTAAAAGATCCTAATAACAGCACTATGAAAGCTTGGGTAGGCCAAATGGACCCCCTATTATTCCCTCAACATTAAAATGCCCCAAACAAGTCATGCTCTATTTCCCTATTTTGGAGGAATTTAAAAAAATGGAAAATAATTAATACAATGACAAACCTGACCAGGAATCATCTATGAGGTAAGAATGAGGCCCAACACAAAATCATAACTTCACTTAAAACTTGAGGTTTTTTTTGTGATTATATCATGATATATTCAATGTGTGGCCCAAGATGACTCTTCTTCTAGTGTGGCCCAGATATGCCAAAAGTTTGGACCCCCCTGGTAGGCCAATATTCAGTCAAATTAAGATAAAGACTAACAAAAGTGCCCGGGCTCTGGCTTCGGACCCAAAACCTAATGTGCAGTAGTGGGTAAAATGGTCAGAGGATGTAGAAAAGTTTCTGAGATTCCTTGACACAGGAGCCTCATGCCTTGTTGTACCATCACCTGTTGGCGAAGCTCCAATATGGGCTACAATTAGTATGAGTGAATATAAAAATGTGTAAGATTATTGATAATGATAATAATCTTACTATTGACAATAGGATTGAGGAAAATTGTAATGTTTAAACAGGCTTTATGTAAAGAAATTATGTTTCCTTTATCTGAATCCTTTATGGGAATAGATATTATATCTAGCTGGAAGCACTTCCCCTACCTAACACCATAAAACCAAAACCTATCAAGCTTTTTGTATAATTTATATCATCCAATTGTCCTATAGTAAAGTTGCTCTAATTTACAACTTGATAAGAAATGAGTGCCTTGAAAAAAAATGAAATGTCATAAAATGGAATCTCTGCCAATTTTATGGGACAGATTTTCTCTTAGATAATTTCAGTTGATGTAATTGGTACTACTTTGCTCACTCATGAAACTGAGACATGTTTTTTGGTGATTTATATTCTCTTGTGAATTACCACAGTATATGTATATTTCCCCTTTTCTGTTGCTCTTTATATCTTACTGATTAACAGTGTCTGTGTATGAAAACTATTAACCTTTTGTCTGTCAAATACTAAAGTAGTTTTTGCCTAGATGTTTTTACCTTTAATTGTGTTTAAGGTAATTTTTTAAATCTTCAGCAGAGGATGTGTATTTTTTGGTTTTTAGAGAGAGAGAGAGAGAAAGAAACATTGATTGGCTGCTTCCTGTACATGACCCAGCGGGGATCGAACCTGCAACCTTTTGGTATACGGAACGATGCTCCAACTAACTGAGCCACCTGGCCAGAGCTCAGGTAATTATTTTTAATACAAAATTTTAAAACGTTGTGTTTAAACTTTTATTCATGCCCTTAATCTTTTTGTCTAAGGTATCATATTTAAGAAGACTTCCCTGTCTTATGAACAGGAGGCAATTAAGTCCACTAATTAAGACCAGTGTGGACTAATGCCATTGGCTGAAAGGAATCACAACAGAGATTGATTACCAAAATCTTGAACACTGGACCCATACAAACAATAGAATTGTTTTAAGAAGACTTTTTTTAAAAAAGACTATTCCTTTCTTCACTAAAAGGAACTAGTGCTCCTTGGAAAAAGGATGATTTCAAGGCAGAGAAAATACAAGATGAGCCTGGAACTTGTTTTTGATGCCGAAAAAGTAAAAATGGGTTCAAAGAATGATGTAAACATGTCATCCTGACATAGGAGTTAGGTGGGCTGATACTGACCAAATCGGAGGCAATCAAAATATCACAATAAATAATGATAGTGATGGATTACATCCCATCGAATAAAATAGGAATCTTTGAGTCCACATTGATGTAAATGAATGAGTAAATATTATAAGAGAAAACTCTTCCTTACAGTAGAATACCAACTAATGTAGAAGAAATCTTGAAATTAGAAAATCTTTTTTGGTAACTATCATCATCATAATAATTGATACAGCCAACAGATATTGAAACTAGTGGGAAAAGTTTGAGTAACAGTCTGTTTATGTAGTCTCCAGGTATTTCCCCAAAGATATGTATGAATGACAGGAGAAAAAATAACTTTTAAACACCAGCTTAAGCAAATAATGAAGGTTAACATCACCAATAAAGAGACAAATATACATCAGCTGCCTTCTCATGTGGTGTTCTGAGAAGACCACAGCATCATTTATACAATGTTCTTGCTAAAAGTGCATAAGTTGAAATTTCTCACTAGGAAAAATCAGACAAACTCAAATTGAAGGACATTTTATAAAACAACTGACCTGTATTCTTCATAAATGGCAATGACATAAAACAAAAAGACTAAGGAACTGTTTTGAATGAAAGGAAAGGAAAGAAACAGGACATCTGAATGCTGCAAGGAATAATCTACAATGACAGGGATAAATTGGTTCAAATAATACTAAAGTATTGGTGAAAACAGTTTTTCCTTGGTTTTACTTTGCCTTATCTATAATTAGCATAGGATAACTCAGAAAAACCTGAAAAATAGAGCAACTCTGGAATCTTCACCTCGAGAACTATTTTTTTTAATTACAAATAGATTTCCTTCAGTTACCCAAATTTCAAAGCTTTGAATATATTTGAATAATGGTTTATACATTTTCTGGTTAGATTGAAACTTTTCCTTGTCATGCTCTCAATTTTACTTAAGGTATGGATTTTATTTTTCCAACTCTTTTAATCTACCTTTAAAAAAACCCTAAAATAGTGTCTGGGTCAAAGTTGACATTCAATATTTGTGGAATGAATAAATTTTGGAGGGCAGGAATGCTTTCCTTGAATTCATGAATTCACAACTATTGAATCAGGTAACCATGCTAGCTACTGAAGGTTCATTGAATAACAAATAATTTGTAATCTAGTTGGAGACAGAAACATTAAAGACAAAATCTTTTTTTAATTTAGATTATTTTATTTTTCAATTACAGTTGTCCCAACTGTATTTTCTCCCAACACCTCCCCCCAAAATCTCTTATATCAAGATTCAGATCAACGCCTTATTGGAAAAATAAAGCTAGAAGCAAGGATAACTAAGGTACTTACTCCCCCTAGTGTTGGGATTGGGGAAGGTCTTCCAAAGGACCTAAATGCCTCAGAGGAGAAGAGGGAAAACAGACTGCTCATCCAAAGGAACATTGTGTGTGGAAAATCTGACCAAAACTTAAGGAAAGGGTTGCCTGAGCTGAGGGAGAAAACTAAAATATATTTTCGATTCTTATTTTGAGTTAACTGTGAAGTGCTTCTCTGTTCTGGAAAATTACCTGAACAGACCCTTTAATTATAAGAATTTGAAGCAAGTTACTTAACCGTTTGTTTTTAGGAGAAAAATAAGAATGTAGAAGTTGCCCTGACTGGTGTGGTTCAGTGGGTTGGGCATCATCCCACAAACAGAAAGTTCTCAGGTTCAATTCCCGGTCACAACACATGCCTCAGTTGTGGGCCAGGTCCCCAGTTGGTGGCCTGGGAAAAGCAACTGATGGATGTTTCTCTCTCTCTTTCTCCCTCTCTTCCCCTCCCTCTAAAAATAAATGAATAAATAAATAATTTTTTTAAAGTCATTATATAGAAAGCCCAAAGTCACCAGAATATGTAAATAAGAACAACCTTTAAGAGTGAAAATAATGTATATATTTATTTCTTTTTTTAAAGGTTTTATTTATTTATTTTTAGAGAGGGAAAGGGAGGGAGAAAGAGGGAGAGAAACATCAATGTGTGGTTGTTTCTTATGTGCTCCCTACTGGGCACCCAGCCTGCAACCCAGGCATGTATCCTAGACTAGGAATTGAATTAGCGACCCTTTGGTTCACAGGCTGGCACCTAATCTACTGAGCCACACCAGCCAGGGCTATTTCTTTTTTATTTAATAATTTGTATTGTATTTTTTCATAATCATTTAGTCCCCTTATACCCTCTCCCCCAGTATATTTATTTATTTGTGTATCATTTTTTCCTTGATAAGAGATTCTCACTTTGCTCTAAAACTGATTTAAGGAATGAAACTACATAATGAGTCATTCATAGTGGAAAAAAAATTCAGAAAAACACTAATAACTGTAGGTACCAAAGCGATGTAAGGAACACATATGAACATGACTAGAGTAAATTTCCCAGAAGGATTATCAGAACATGACTTACATGAAAGTAACTGGTGACCTCACTGACTGCCAAGAAACCCCTTTAAAGAATAAGGACAGGAATTTCAAGTAGAATCAGGAAAAACAGAGAAAGCAGAGAAGCTGATTTGGGTGGTTATCATGTAACTTGACCAGGAGAGGCCAGGCAGTGGTCACTGATCCTTTAGTCACACAGCAATCATTCTGTTCGAGGTTTCTACTGGTCCTCGGTGAAAGAATCCTTCACACTATACATGTCTCTTGCTCTCATTTCTTTTGATTATAAGTTTGGCCTTCCATTCCTTTGACACAGTGAAGGAGGAGACACTATATTTTAAAGATATTCTGGCCAGTAGAAAAATGTATACAATATTACTGTCTCCTGTGGATTTATTTAGTATGAACTGGCCACAAAAGCTGGACCAAATCAAGTTTATAAATCTTAAAACCAAGGGCTATTTTAGCTATCTCAAATGGAGATGATGACACTAAGGAAGTGGTGGGTCCCCACTTTTGATATTCTGTCTCACCACCTCTCACCACACAGAAATTTTACAGAGGCGACATGTCTTATTAGAGTAGCTCACTCCCAGGTAGTCTTGCAGAATCTACTGTGGAGTCACTTGCATGACTTTGGCTTTAGGAGTACTGGGAGAGACTGGGTCACCATGTTTTCAAGGTAGGAGTCACAGAGAAAATGGCTCCCCAGACACACTTTGTAAAGGCAAGTCAATAGAAAAATCTAAGAGGTTGAGACTTCAGTCAGCAGTCAGCAAGCTGATATTCTTCTTAATTGATTCATTGCACATGTGTTGGTGAACCATCTGCTTTGTAAGGTCTTTAGTTATAGAATCAGGTTGGGATTTTCCTGGTTCTAAAGAACATTTGTATAGTCTTAAATTCATCATATTCAGAACAATAGCACCACCTTTCTGGGATGCTCAATTCAGAGAATTCTCAGATCTCTAAGAAGATGTTTATGTACTCTAGCCTAAGAAATACTGAATTTAAAGAGTGGGTGGCCGCTGCTTACTCACAGAGTACTTATGGACCCTTGAAACATATCTGTGTTCCCCATGGTTCCAGGGACTCCACTTTGAGAAGCACTGGGGAGAAGCCTTCACTTGGCTGTTTACTCATGCATATGGTTGGGTTACCATTTTTCTTTTTCACTTATATTGAGGTCCTAACCAAAATGTTGTTAGTCTTCTACTGAGAATAATACCTGGTAGACTTAAATATAAGTAAAACAAAAAAGTTTTTGTTTGCTAAAAAAATAGTGGAAATAACTGAAGCATAGAAATCACACTGGGAAGTGCTTGACACCATTACCTATTTCAAACTTTGCTCAGCTAAACTGTGGTTTGATGAGGGGAGTGCTTTTCCCCAGGACTCCATGGAGGAGATACCAGGAGGCGACAAATAAGAATAATTAGTGAAGCAATATAAATAATGAGTGTGTTATAACAGTCACCACGGTAATTTAAGGGATTTTATTTCAGAGGCCGGAGTACATTGAAGCTACGAATCAGTCACCAGGTTGTTTTCATTTTTAATTATTGGTGTCAGCTAGTTGCTCTGTGCTCAAAATGTAGAAGTGAACTTTAGCACTGTATATTATAAGGTAGTGACAGCAACCATTAATCAAAGATAACTCTTATGATCTGGAAAGGTTTTTAACTTATGAACTTCCAGAATGAAAGACTCCAAGACTAATCCTGGTATAAATTTGACTATTCTCTTTAACTATTAATCTACTTATTTTTATTCTGCTTTATTTAGGGAAGATATGCTCCAAATATTTAAAATCCCAGTTTTCACATATTGCCACTTGTCCTAATATAAGGTCAGAGCTGCATTCGGTCTTTAAAATTTTTTATTTTTAAAAGTTTTTTATTTTCCCTGAAATGTGAATACTAAGGGCAGAAAATCAATCTCTGTGACAAGTTTTCCAATTTTGAGTAAATTTTGGTGTGTGATTGGTTATACTATTAGAGAATTATAAATCATGAAACCATGCCTGATATCACCAAACCACAAAGACCTGTGAACATGCATGTATACGTGTGTGCAGATATGATGCAGTGCTTTTCCAAGAGAGATGAGGGCTTTATCCACTTTCAGGTAAGGTCAGAAGACTATATATAGTGTCAGCATCAGAGCAATATGTTGGTATTACCCAGGAAACTCAAATATAAAGTCAATTTAAACAATCTGTTAAAGGTTTTAGTGATTATTATAATAATGTAAAGATTTTTCCAAAACTGGAGAAATATTTTGGGAAGATTGGTAAGTTATATAAAAGTGTGTATTACTAGGGATAAAGTGATTACAACTACCTGAGGAATACCCTCCCCAAGTAAGTGGTTTCTTAATGGAAAATTTTGCCAACATTTTTATTATTCTCCAGTTGATCCTCCTTTGTCATCATCTCTCCTGCTTCCCCAGAGGTGCCAAACTCTATGGTAGGGTCTTCTGTCGTAGTATTGTCCTGGGGACACAGGGAACTTGCCCATCAAACTCCTTCTCTAATTTTTCTAACAAAAATTAAAAATCAAGGAAGGAAGAAGAGAAAAGAAAGAAAACCTACTTTTTCATAAAATCCAGTTCTTAGGAATACTGAGAATCTGAAGCTTTGGTAGTGATGGAGTGATAGAGTTCCTGATAGAAGAAATTCTGACTAACCAGGGCTAGCAGAAGTTTATCTGCATTCAGATTAAAATATACTTCAAGAGTCTACGGAGGTACCAAATTGTTTGGACTGTAAGACCATAGATGCACCTAGGTTTTAGAGGAGGGAAATAGGGAAAAAATTTTGAAGCAAAAAATGTGGTAAAATCTTTAATAACATAAATAACATAGGCCGTTCCCCCCGCCCCCGCCAGCGAGCCAGGTAAGCTACATTCGGACTATAAGATGCACCTGCTTTTCCTCCAAAATTTGGGGGGGAGTGTGTCTTATAGTCCGAAAAATACGGTAATGAAAATGAAGAAGTACGCTGGTATTAAGCAAAGTTTTAATAAGTACTTAAGTACAAAGTACACGTCATTTTTCTCTCAACTCTACCATAAGAAATCCATCAATGCCATGGTGATGATAAAGACCACAAGAGGAGTGGAGATAGAGCACACTGGAGAAGTTATGCCCTATAGGAATGTGAGCTTAGTGTTGCCTGATAACAGAAGAATCCAGGAATTCTAATTTTAGTGCAAATATTTTAGTATGTGGACAATCTATTCAAATTTTCTAACAAATTGAATGGGTCTTTGTAAAGGCCCCTCATTTCTGACTGCTGGTTTACACATAATCAGTGAATAAATAGATTGGGAAAAGAGCCTGGGCTTTATAGTCAGAAGCCTCCCTTCCCTCTGTAAACCCTTCTTGAAGATGCATTCTTGCCCTTTGGGACATTCTGTACAATTCAGCAAGTATGCATTGAATATATCACTATATCAGAAGAAGTAGAAGAGGGTAAAGGAGACATAAATGGTGATGGAGACTTGGAGTGGTAAACACACAGTACAATATACAGATGATGTAGTAATGAATTATACACCTGAAATCTATATACTTTTATTAATCAATGTCACCTTAATAAATTCAATAAAAAGGACATATCATTATATCTTAACAATTTGCCTTGGGATGAAAAATTTTCACCATTAGTCCTCACTACTACTTTTGGAGACTTGATAGAGTAGCTTCAGGTATCAGATCCTATGACAGATTGTAAATTAGAATCCATGGGGTCACTCTTGGATCCAAGAGTCAGACTACAAGTCCATCCATAAGTTCCAAATTGGGTATGTCGGAGTCATTCTTAAAAAGTACCCTAGGAACTCTCCATCATGGGGACCAATAGGCTCCTCGTCAGCATGTCAATTTTCTCTCTAGTACTGCTTCTTGGACTGAGCACAGATGATGTCGTTGCTTGACTTTAGAGGCTAAGCAGTTTGAGAATATGCACTGTAGCTTTAAACACCCGTATGATACTCAGCAGGGGAGATGTCCATACTTTGAGAGATCTCCCTCCTCTGCACAAGAACTGAGATGTCTCAAGAAAAGCAGATTTGTGTTTCCTGTCTCCCAATGCTTCATGAGGAGAATGGCCACTGTTTCATTTTTGCTCTTTTACTTTTCTAGTCATATAATTTGGTTCACATAAATTAAATGAGGCGTAAGGTATGAGACTATCTACTATAAGTAATGTGCCCCCAAACACAGTGATATTTTCATCAGAGAAATACTTTTATGCAGACCTTTCATATAGGTCAGTAGTTCTCAGAGTATAGCTCAGGGACTCCTGGAGGTCCCAAACCCTTTCAGAGGGTGCATGAAGTTGCAACTAATTTTATACTAGTATTAGGATGTTACTTTCCCTTTTCACCCGTATTCTCTCACACATGTGATTGATGATCTTTCTAATGTGTGCACCTGGTCAGGCAACAGTCCTCAGTTATTCAATGGAACACTAGTCTAGATAAAGTTAATTTGTAGATGTGATTAAAGTCCATATTCAGTTGACTTTAAGTAAGGGAAATTATTCTAGATTATCTAGGTGGGCCTGAGTTAATCAGTCCAAAAGCCCATTGAGAGCAAAGCTGAGGATTCTCTGAAAAATAAGAAATTCCACCTGTGGATTGAAACTACTTGTGCCTGCCCTTCCTGATAGCCTGTCCTATGGATTTCAGACATGCCTAGCTTGCTCCCACCATCATATAAGTGATTCTTTGCAGTAAATCTCGTAATATAGCGTATATCTCCCACTCTCACTTCTCTGGTGTAATTCTGACAGATTTGCTAGTGGAACTGGCTATGGAGGAACTGAATCTTAAGGATGAGTTTTCTAGAGCTGGTCTAATTTGATTAGATTTAAAGGCACTAATGATTCTCTTTTCATTGGTAATGAGGACACTGGTAGTCATGAAATGATAAGAGCTATGCAAAATATAGTCATTGGATACTGCTAATTAATATCAATAGAGGGCAAGATTCTGGGTGACCATCTGTTTACTATTAGAACATTTTATTCAATCTAAGGAATATATTGAGATTAGCTGGTTGTTTCTAACTGCATTCCAGTAGTATGGAAAGGAAAGGTAACTCAGGGCTTCAGATTCTCAGGTTGAGTTCCAGTCTATATAAATGACCTAAGATCTTCTCTATCTTTCTTGAAAGATACCTGATCTCCTATAGACATGGACCAAGATTTCTGAAAACCGAAAACCTAGAGTCTTATTCTATGAGGGGCTGAATTTCAACACAAAAGTGAGGGCATTGATTGAGAAAGAACAGGATCCTGAACATTGACATGGGGGCATACGGGCAGATCTTAATTAAATGAGGACATCGAACCCCTAAATTCTGCCGAGTCCTTTTTGCCAGTTAGAAGCAGCTTTCTACCTCTGCTTGAAGAACCTGTAGGTACTTGCCCTATAAGATGCTGCAGATTCTCCTCAGACCTGCCTTCAGCACTCTTTGCATTTCAGCCTGTAACTACATTCAAGCCCCAGCAGGTTTTGAAAGGTTCGGTACAAAGTGTGGCCCACGAAGAGATGTGCTGTGCTGCAAATGTGCTGTCTGTCGGCAGTGTGGGTGCAAAGTTGGGCCTCAGTTCCTGAGTTTGGCAAAGAAAGATTTCAAAGCCAAGAACTCAAATTGTAAGAGAAAGTTTATTTAGAAAGTTACAGAAATAGTAAAAGTGAGCCAGCTGGGCTGCATAGGCTCAGGGAACAAGTTACAGAAGCAAAAGAAGGGCCTTTGGAGCTTAGGAGAGAGAAAGGCAAAGGTAACATGCCTGGGGGGAAGATGAGGGGAAGGGGAAGGGCGCCAGATGGTTTATTTATTTTTTTAAATTTTTGTTTATTTTTTAGAGAGGGAGGGGGAGAAAGAGTGGAAAAGAAACATTGATTGATTGCCCCTTGCATGCACCCCAACTGGGGACCAGGCCCGCAACCCAGGCATGTGCCCTGACCAGGAATCGAACCAGCAACCTTTTGCTTTGCAGTGACACCCAACCAACTGAGCCACATCGGTCAGGGCAGAGGGGTTTTTTAAAAAGTTTTTTTCTATCATCATTTATTTCTCCTATACTCTCTTCCACCTCCACCCCACCCCTGCCCAACCCCTTACTCCTGACAATCACCACACTACTGTTCATGTTCAGGACTTTGTCTTGAGGGTTTTAAAGACTGGGAGTTTAAGGGAGGTCTTACTGGAGGTTCTCAATGGAATAGTCATCAGTTTTGTGGTGATGCACCAAAATGGGATTTATTTCCGAGACTTTATCTGCCCTTGGGTGTGGTTGGCACAAATGGTACTAATTGGATTTTTGTTATCTATTTCACTGAGTAGGGTGCTTTAAGCTATTTATCTTCTGGTGGTGGAAGAGAAGTGTAAACCATTTACTCCTAAGTGCCCTTGGTTAGGAAAGATAGGATTTTGCAACTAGATCTCTGAAACTGCTTGGCCTTTTAACTATCTGTCTCAGTTTCCCTATTCCACTTTTGTTGGCTTACTAGCCTGTATCAAAAGAACTGTACAATTTTTCTAATTTCTACAGGCAGAATATGTGTGAGAATGGATATTAAGGGTGTGACAGCATGGTGGAAGGAATATAAAGTTGGGTCAGCTAAAATTTATTGAGTGGCCCCACTAAGTAGAAATTCTGGATTTGGTGTTATGTGAAACATGGATGCAAAGATGTTCTACACTAAATTGGTTGAGATGCCAGAACTGCCTTGGTGCACTATGGAGGAAAGCAGACAAAGGCTTAGGGAAATTGGATGTTACAGTGGAATATGTATCACGTAAGACCTGCTCACTCACCCTGAGAAGGTCCAAAGGCATATACCTTTTACCTTCACTGTGAGAAATAAATTTGTGAGGTGAGCCCCAGTTTCCTTGAAGAGTTCTGTGGTTGCTCTTCTTTCTAGGTCAGGATTTACAGTGGCAACTGCTGCCATTGCAGTGAGACCCCTACATGCAATGAGGATAATGGGCCTCTTGGAAGGCAGGGGCCAAGTGACGGAACTGAATTGCCAAAGATGAGGTGAGTATGATGACTCTGATGAATAGCAGAGTCAAAGTAGTGATTCAGATAGTCTGACTCAAAGAAACCTGTGGCATTGTCTAGGTGATCAAAATAAATAGATGGGCAGTCTAGCAGATTATCACTTGTATTCTATAGAAGTGGAAGAGTTCTAGGTTAGTAAGTGGAAGTCTAACTTGAACCACTACTAAACAGATAGTCGTGGTCCATCAGTTAATTTCCAAACTTGAACCAGTTTGTAGACCCAGAACCACTCCTCAAGGACTGCTGAAGTTTTATACTGTTAATCTGTCTCCCAGTCTTCCTTAAAGGGACTGTCAAAATAAGAAAAATCCAATTGTATATGAACTTTTTAGTTTATTTAAGCCAAACTGACAATTGCTGGGAAGCAAAATCTCAACAAATTGAGAAAATGCTGCAAGAGAATGGCAGTTTTGCACCTTATTTTATACATTATAATAAAAGGAGGAGACATATGGGGATAACATGAAATCCACTGGTGATAAATCCACTGGTGGGAGAAAGCAAAGATGGGGCAGAATCTCTGGGACTGTATAAAAAGTAAAAGGGTTGGACACATACTTCTTTTATATAAGTGGGTATAGGATAGTTAACACTCAGTATTTAAAACAACAATAACAATGAGGGGTTTTTGTAGTCTTCTGCTCAGTTGCAATGACTGCCTGGAGGCATCTGCACACCCTGACATTCCAAAGGTATGTTGTCATAGATGCAAAAAGATAATAGGCTCAGGTAAGGCAAAGTTTGACCTTTGTCAAGGAAAATACTAGGCTAGGACCAGACTACGCACCATGACTCACTTTTAGTTAGGAAGTTTTAATTTCAGATCATCCTTTGTGGTTACTTTAGGTCTCTGAGTTTGTCTTGCTTGCCATGCTAGCCTTTCCTGAGCTTGTCAGGTTTAGTATGTGGCCCACTTTTTGTCTACAGGACAAATGGCCATTTACCAGGGTTACTGTACTTTGAATAAAGGGAAATAATCAGACTCTCCAGGGAATACTGGACACTGTTTCTAAATTGACACTAACTCCTAGAGACCCAAAGTATCATTCTGCACTATCAGTGAAAATAGGAGCCTATGGGAAACAATGGAGTTTTAGCTCAGGTCCATTTAACAGTGGGCCCAATGAGTCCCTGAATCTATCCTGTGGTTATTTCCCGAGTTCTGGAATGCAGCGTCAAAATAGACATCTCAGCAACTGGCAGGATCCCCATGCTGGATCCCTAAGCCCTGGAGTGAGTAATATTTGAAAGAGAGATCAAGAGAAAGGTGTGCAGGAAGTGGGTGTTAAAGGGAGAGCATTGTGATATGATCAAAGACCCAGAGAAGAAGATATCCTGCAGAAATCAGGAGAAGCTGAGAAAGGTTTTGTTGGACTGTGATAGAAGTTAAAGTTGGAGTACTTCAAGATTTAACCTAAGATATTTGATATTTGGATTTTAATTTTTTACTATTAGGGAGTCTTTGAACAATAGTGTGGGGTGAAGTAAAATTCCATGCAGGTAGATAGAGAAGGAATGGAATATAGGCAGGGAGTTATAGGTAAATAATGTGTTTCCTGATGAAGCAGATACATAAATCAAGGCAGGATATAATGAAGACCCAAGAAAATTGTGAAGTCAGAGAAAAGAGAGGTCTCAAAGAGAGAATGGAAGCAAGAAATGCTTCAGCAACCTGCTTCACCTGGATTTCTCTGTTCTACCTCTTACATTAAATCAATATTTGTAACTTGACTCAAATTATGATATCTTATTTGCCATTGGGAGTCATGAGAGTACTGATATTTGCTCAAAGCTTTTTAGGCTAAGCACCTTTGTTCCTATTGTCCACACTTGCTGTCAAAGCAAAAGAAGAAAGAAGATGCAAATACCAGTCCTTGGGTAAGGGCCAACTCTTTAGAATCAATTTTTTTTTTTTATATATATTGGTCTCCTAGAAACTTACCAGGACCCCGTGGACTTTTGATATCAGTTCAATGTAACACTCCCCTCTTTGTATATGCTCTACAGCCTTGTTATTCAAGGTGGGGTCTGTAGACCAACATTAGTGTTACCTGGGGGTTCACTGAAATACAAAATCTCATCCCCCTCCCAGCCCTACTAAGAATCTGCATTTAACAAAAGCCCCAGGCATACCTACCCACAGTGAAGTTTGAGAAGTTATGGACTAGTTGCTGATTCCTTTTTGTCATTCTTCAGTACAACTACATTTTGCCTCACATATTGACAAGGGGTCATGCATGGACTTGACAGTGAGTTTTGTCAAAGAATCTAATATTTTAGGACTGGAAGGGATCTTAGAAATGACATAAGCAAAAAGGAACCATGTGATTTGTCACTCAAACCAGGACATTTTTGAGAGTGAAAGGAAGCATTATTAAAATATATACCAGGACAAGAGAGGTGAAAAACAGGATTGTACTTGTAACCGTACAACTAGTGGTCCTGTTCTGTTTGACAAGATACTGAGTTGCTTTTCAGAGACAACAGACCAAAACCTCAAGTCATGCAGCTAAAGCTTGTGTAGAGAATTTTGACCTCTGGCTGCACCCAAAACAGAAGTGTCCACCCACTCTACTCCCTGCCCCTACATGCACCATATGAAACCAAAAGACCAGCATGTAACTTGAACACTGGAACCCTTTTAGAAGCCCAGGTCCTATTGTCTAGGAACACCTGAAGTGGATGCCCATTTACCATAAATGGCCATGTTCCAAGGATTTCCAATTAAAACTTCCCTACCAGCGCTTCTGCATACCTGTTTCCTCTGACCCCTTAAAATCCTTTAACCAGCCCTGGCTAGTGTGGCTCAGTGGATTGAGCACCAGCTTGCAAACTAAAAGGCTGCCAGTTTGATTCCCAGTCAGGGCACCGAGGGCCAGTTCCCTGTTGGGAGCATGTGAGAGTAACCCATAGATGTTTTTCTTGCACATTAATGTTTCTCTTCCTCTCTTTCTCGTTTTCATCCTCTCTAAAAATAAATAAATACAATCTTAACAAAAACGAAATATATAAAAAATAAATTTAAAAAAATCCCTTAACCTGATCTGTCAGGCAAGGTAGATGTGAGGCACCATTAGAGCTCCCGTGTTCTCATTTGGCACCTTCTCTAACGATAAATCTCCCCTTCCTCCAAACTCTTGAAATTTTGTTTTGGCCCTTTGAAATGTTAGGCTCATGAACTTTGATTCAATAACATACTGAACATGAAAAACCTCATTATTGGATATTTACTATGAGCTAAATTTTAAATATATAAGCTCCAACCCCAATAACAACCTTTTCGGGTATATTAATCTTAGTTTACAGAGATGATAAGAGTAGTGGGCTGAATTGTAGCTTCCCAAAGGTATGCCCAAATCCTCATGTCTGTACCTGTAAATGTGACTTATTTCAAAAAAAGGTTTTTGTAGAGTCAGCGAGAATCTCCAACTGAGATTATCCCAGATAAGGGAGGGCCTTAAATATAAGATGATAAATGTCTTTAAAGAGTAGAGAAGAAAAGACATAGGAAGAAGGCCATGTGAAGACTGAGGCAGTGAGTGGAGTTATGCAAACCCAAGCCAAGAAACTCTGGGAGCCACCAGAAGCTGGAGGGAAGCAAGGAAAGTTCTCTGCTAGGGCCCTTGGTGGGTACCTGACTCAGCAGATACCTAGATTTCAGACTTCTGGCCTTCAGAACTGAGAGAATAAGTTTCTATTGTTTTAATTTACTAAATATGTAGTAATTTGTTAAGGCAACCCTAGGAAATTAATACAGTAAGTGAAGAGAATACAGCTGGAAGGCACGGAGGATCCTACTTAAGTTTGATTGAAAGACCTTCCAGAGACAAGGAGAGGGGTAAGGGTGAGGTGATTGACAGGGAGCGGTGGGATATCCGGCATTCCTTCTCTTTCCCCCTCCCTTCCTGGTCACTGCAAAAGTGAGCCCATCTCGGCTTTCCTGAGTTTTAGGTGAGAAAAAGATGGAGACCTTTTGCATTTGTACCAGGCTACCTTCTGATCTCTGCACAGAGCTTTGTTGTTCACAAAGCAGTTAAAACACAATCATATTTGACCCTAAAAAAAAAATCCATTTTACTGATGAGTGTTGAAGCCAGAAACAGGATGCGTTTTTAAGGAACAATGCACAAAGAAAACTCAGTGCACCAGGGCAGAAACTAATGTTGAGAGCAAAAAGCATTTTGAAGATCAAAGGGCTAAGGGGAGTAAGAGATATAGCTAGCCAGCTGGAGCCGGACAGACCCCCTCCCCAAGATGGAGCCACAGTGATTTATGAAAGTAG
>PVIA01004444.1:0-143405 GCA_004024845.1 Tonatia bakeri | reverse complement strand
AAAAAAAAAAAAAAAAAAAAAAAAAAAAAAAAAAAAAAAAAAAAAAAAAAAAAAAAAAAAAAAAAAAAAAAAAAAAAAAAAAAAAAAAAAAAAAAAAAAAAAAAAAAAAAAAAAAAAAAAAAAAAAGGCCCAAATTAAAGAACAGATCAAAGCTCCAGAAAAAATGCTTCTAAGCGACAAAGAGATAGCCAACCTATCAGTCTATCAGATGCACAGTTCAAATCACTGGTAATCAGGAAGCTCACAAAATCGGCCAGGTAAGGTCCCAAATTAGAGGAAAAAGTGAAGGCTATGAAAAGTGAAATAAAGGAAAATGCACAGGGAATCAACAGTGATGGGAAGGAAACCAGGACTCAAATCAACGGTTTGGACCAAAAAGAAGAAATAAACATTCAATCAGAACAGAATGAAGAATTAAGAATTCAAAAAAATGAGGAGAGACTTAGGAACCTCCAGGATAACCTTTAAGGTTCCAACATTTGAATCATAGGGGTGCCAGAAGGAGAAGAGGAAGAGCAAGAAAATGAAAACTTTTTTGAAAATGATGAAGAAGAACTTCCCTAATCTGGCAAAGGATAGAGACTGTCAGGCAATCCAGGAAGTTCAGAGAGTCCCAAAGAAGTTGGACCCAAGGAAGCACACACCCAGGCACAACATAATTACATTACCCAAGATTAAAGATAAGGAGATAATCTTAAAAGCATGAAGAGAAGAGGAGAATGTTACTTACAAAGGAGTTCCCATAAGACTGTCAGCTGATTTCTGAAAAGAAACCTCAAAGGCAAGAAGGGGCTGGAAAGAAGTATTAGAAGTCCTGAAAGGCAAGAACCTACATTCAATATTACTCTATCCAACAAAGCTATTATTTAGAGTGGAAGGGCAGATAAAGTGCTTCCCTGATAAGGCAAAAAAAAGTAAAGGAGTTCAAAATCACCAAGCCCTTATTATATGATATGTTAAAGAGACTTACCTAAGAAAAAGATCAAAAATATAAATAGTAAAATGACAACAAACTCATAACTATCAACATCTGAACCTAAAATCAAAACCAAAAACAAACTAAGCAAACAACTAGAAAAGGAACAGAATCACAGAAATAGAGATCACATGGAGGGTTATCAGTGGGAAATGGGAGGGGAGAATAGGGGACTCAGGGAAAAAGTAGCATAAATGGTAGGTAGAAAATAGACAGGGGAGGTTATGAATATTATAGTGAATATAGAAGCCAAAGAACTTATATGTACGACTCAGGGACATGAATGAAGGGGGTGGGGAATGGGGTAGGAATTGGTATGCAGGAAAAAGAGGAATGAAGGGGGCAGAATGGGACAACTGTAATAGCATAATCAATAAAATCTATTTTTTAAAAAACAAAGTAGAGAGCATTAGATAAATATGGAAGAAAGTGGGTATAGCAGCCTGGTTTCATTTCTAGGCTTCCATGCTATCTGACTGAGCAAATTAAGCTCTTTGCATTCCGATCCCTAGTTTAGAAAGTGGGGATGCCTGCTATGGCATGTACTACCTTGAGTTGTCTAAGAATGAAGTAAGTAATTCAGTTCAGTCCCTTAGAATAAGAAAAGTGAACTCAGACACACACAGGCTGAATCATTTGTTGAAAGTTTTACAATATGTAGAATTTCCCTGATTTGGATAACTTTTTGTTACCAAAGTCCAGTTCTTTTTCTCCAACATGGTTTCATAAAGATCCCATTTTTTCTTTTTTTTCCCCTCACCTGAGGATATGTTTTATTGTTTTTTTAGAAAGAGAGGAAGGGAGAGAGAAAGAGAAACTTTGATGTGAGAGAGAAACATCAATTAGTTGTGTCCTAACTGGAAATAAAACCTGCAGCCTAGGTATGTGCCCTGACTTGGGATCAAACTTGTAACCTTCAGGTGCATAGGATGATGCTCCAAACCACTGAAAAACTCAGCCAGGGAAAGATCCTATTTTTTTAAAGGGTGTAGGGACCATTACACCCTTTACAGCCAACATAACTCTGAAGTTTCTCTGGCCCTGCCCACTGTAGCTCAGTGGGTTGGAACTTTGACTCATAATGGAAGGACTGTGGTACCTTGGTTGCAGGTTTGATCCACCTGACTGGAGGCATGATCCCTAGTCTGGGCATATGCAGGAGGCAACTCATAAGTGTTTCACCCTCATATTGATGTTTCTCTCTTCCCTTTCCTCTTTCTCTTTCTCTCTCTCTTCAAACAATTAAAAAATGTCTTCAGGTAAGAAATAAAATAAATAAGTAGGTCCTCTGGAAAACATCATGACCTTCAGACATGGTTTTATGTCAGAGAATGTCTTTTAATGTAGTACTCCCCCATATTACACAAGAAACACTTCACCTGTTGTTCCATTTAAGAACATAGCCTGACTTAATGAAAACAGTTATGTGTCAAAACATACATTTCTGCTGGCATAAAAAATATCTGTTCAGAAATAAATTTTCTGCTTGGTGGAAGAATATATATTCGGAGATGAACCTGCATATACATCTGCATATAACTTTAATCTTGCCTAGAATATTTGAACATATTGTATTAAGGTAAAAACTAGAACAAAATATATGGAATGCTGAAACAGCTGACAGGTGTAGGTAAATGAGCAATCACACATGACTCCTTTAAACCTCAGAGCTAATTACACCCTAACCCTTTGCATCTCTGGCCTCTGGTGGACCTGTGGCAAATTGGGGCAAACTGCTTCTTTTTCCATGACACTGGGTATTTCATGATAGTCAATCTATGTCTTTCATTATACTAAGTGAAACAAGCAAGATGGTGAAAGACAAATACCATATGACCTCACCTATTAGTGGAACCTAATCAATAAAACAAACAAGCAAGCGAGATACAACCAGAGACACTGAAATTAAAAAACAAACTGACCATAACCAGAGGGGAGGTGGAAAGGGATAATGGGGGAAAAGGGGGAAGGGTTTTCAGGAACATGTATAAAGGACACATGGACAAAACCAAAGGGGATAGGATCAAGGGTGGGAAGTGGAGATGGCTGGGGTTGGGGAGAGTTGTGGCAGGGGGAATGGAGATAACCGTACTTGAACAATAAAAAGTGTGAAAAAAATTAAGTGAAACCTTTCTCATAATGATTATAATTTTGTTAAGTGGTATCCTTACTTATGTACTTGGTTGTGAAAGGGGGGGGGGCTTCTAATTTAGTCTACAGTGAAATTATATACAATATGTTCTTCTAGTTCTATGAAATTGATTTTGAAAAATCCAAATGACATTTCTGGGGGGAAATGCTACAGAAGTGCATTTAAACATTATCGAGTCATTTCAGATGTGTGATTATAATTATGTAACTATTATTTCATTATCCATAAATATTTTATTGAATGTCTACTTTCTCTCTCTCTTCAAACAATTAAAAAATGTCTTCAGGTAAGAAATAAAATAAATAAGTAGGTCCTCTGGAAAACATCATGGAAAATATATCTACAGATCTGTATATTTTCTATCTGTAGATAGAAAATATAAATAAGGCAAAGTTTCTCTATTAAAAACTTTAGGTAAGTTTTTTAAAAGTCAGACTCCTAAGACTCGATTTCAAACCCTCTATCCATCCATGGATCTTAACAGAACTTTTCAAAATAACTTGCCCTAACCTCCATCGATGACCTGCATCATCAGTTAAACTCAGATGCTTCTGAGTTTACAGATACTCCTCAAACCTCCCCACACCATGGTGTTTTTCTGTTTTCATATACTTTTCTAAAATACCATATATTTTTTTATTGTTGTTCAACTATAGTTGTACCAATTTTTCACCTTTGTGTTCCTCTGGCCCACCCATCCGCACTCTCACAGTCAGTTCCCACATTGTTGTCCATTACCATGGGTCCTTTATACATGTTCCCTGACTAGACCTTCTGCCTTCTTTCCCCCATTATCCCCCTCTCTCCTCTTCTGGTCACTGTCAGTTTTTTCTTTATTTCCATGTCTCTGGTTCTATTTTGCTCCTTTGTTTTGTTCATTAGGTTCCATTTATAGGTGAGATCAAATGGTATTCATCTTTTGCTACCTGGTTTATTTCACTTAGGATAATACTCTCCAGTTCCATCCATACTGTCACAAAGGGTAGGAGTTCCTTCTTTCTTTCTGCTACACAGTATTCCATTATGTAAATATACCATAGTTTTTTGATCCACCACTCTCTATCTAAATTCAACATATCTTTTAACATTATCTCAAATAGTTGTACCATGACCCCACTAACTAGAAATCAGGTATTTTCTCAGCACTTTTAAATTACTTGCATGCCCTCCCAGGCTTTGCAGTTAGTAGTCTGGGTCTGGCAACTCCTACTACTATGAGGACATTTCTGGAAAGACAGAGCCTGTGTTGAAAGTTTTATTTCCCATACATTCTGGTACAGTACCTTATACATACAAGGAATTCATTAAGAATTTTTTGAATGAAGCTTTAGAAATAACTAAGACTTTCAGTTTAGGCATGCAATATTTTATGATACAAAACTGACATGCCTTCAATTCTTTGTTTCATTCACAATTTAAACTTCAGAATTACCAAAGTACATTGATCCTGAACAAGGGATTTGAACCACATGGGTTCACTTATATGCATTTTTTAATCAAATACACTTAGCCATTAGTAGGCCTGGATTTCACATCCACAGATTCAACAAATGGTGAGTTAAAAACAGTATTTTCATATTCCCAACTGCAAATTCCCAACTGCAGATTTGTAACTGCTGATCAAAGATACTGTTTTACACTGAGGCTGGTTGGGTCCTCAGATCATGAGGACTGACTATAGTTAAGTTTTGGAGAGTCAAAGTTATATGTGGAGTTCCAACCATGGGGCTTACCCTCCAAGGGCTTACCCACACGTTGTTCAAGGGTCACCTGTATGATATTCTGTAATTCAGATTATATTTTCAAAAGCCAACAGTAGGTGAAGTCCTGATAAGGGCACAGGCTAGACCCAGATAAAGGAGAATTTACCCACCCATAGCCACCTGCATGTCCCAGTGTCAAAAGCCCAAGGGCTTCACTCATCACAGCGCCTGGAAACCTCACAGGCTTTTCTAGAACAAATTGTTGAAAAGACTGTATTAGTTAGGGTTCTTTAAAGAAAGAGAACTAACTCCCCTCATATATATAAACATACACACATGCACGCGCGCGCACGCGCACACACACACACACACACACATACATATGGATTTATTATAAGAATTGGCTCATGGAGGCAAAGAAATCCTACAATCTGCCATCTGCAAGCTGGAGACCTAAGAAAGCTGGTGGTGTGATTCAATTTGAGTCCAAATACCTGAGAATCAGGGGAGTGGTACTGTGAGATTCAAATCAAGTCTTCAGGCCTCGGAACAAGAGAGTGCTGATGCCCAAAGGCAGGAGAAAATGCATGTCCCTGCTCCAACGGAGAGAATGAAATTGTTCCATCCTCTGTCTTTTTGTTCTATTTAGGTCAACAATAAATTATCCTATTTAGGTCATCAATAAATTGGATGAGACCCCACACTGGGGGAGGCTGTCTGACTTAGTTCACCAATGAAAGTGCCAGTCTCTTCCAGAAACACCCTCACAGACACACCCAGAAATCAGCATCCCTTAACTGTTACAAAAACAAACTTCACCTTTCTATTCTTGCCATTTGTACTTCTTTCTATACATCATCAGAGGCAGGCTAGGTAAGCAGCAGCATTGCCTGTTTTGGAAAGGCATCCACAATTTGAACAGGTGTATTCAATTATATGTATTAATCTTATATCTTTAAATAAAAAAATGGTTCATTGATTTCAAAATATAAACAACAGATAATAAACCCAACTTGGCTAATGTTGATATTAAAAGGATAATTTTCAAAGCAGGTAAAGGAACATGCTCCACTGGAAGTATCAGAATCTCTTCAAAGTTTGGGATTTTATGTTTATTAAAAGGTGGCATAGGTTGCAAATAAAGTCACCAACGATTTCAGTTTTTCTGGAATTGTGTATATATCCAGGACATGAGACTTCATGTCTTTATGTTTGGCTGTGCTAAAACTGGTAAAATTCTGGGTAGGTCTGGATGAATTGGTTTCCCTAGTTTCAAAAGAATAAGTAATAGTATTTGTATCCATTTAGTGATATTAATTCCCCAAATGTCATTGTGGATTGGGCTGAACTGTAAGAACAATAATATGCATCTTGGAATGGGGAATGCTTCTCTGTACCAGTGATGTAAAAAGAAGAAATATTGCTTTATATTATCCAGAAATAAATTCTACTTTACCTGGCCAAAGAGCAGCTGAGATATTTCCTAATTCATCCCTGAGCCCCTGGCAACAACATATCTACTCTCTGAGTTTTTATGAATTATTTTTTTTTCAGATTCCACATTTAAGAGGGATTATGTAGTATTTGTATTTTTCTGTTTGGCTCATTTCACTTGGCACAATGTTGTCACAAATGGCAGGATTTCCTTCTTCCTCTTGGATGAATAATATTTCAATGTTTATTTATGCTACCTCTTCTTTATCCATTGACCTTTAGATAGATATTTAGGTTGTTTCTATAACTTGGCTATTATCAATAGTGCTGCAGTGAACATGTGATACAGATATCTCTTTTAGATAGTGATTGATCTTCTTCAGATACATGCTCAGAAGTGGGATTGCTGGGTCATATGGTACTTCTATTTTTAATTTGTTGAGGAACCTCCATACTGTTTCTAAAGTGGTTTCACCAGTTTATATCCACACCAACAGTGAAAAGAGCAAACCCATTTTTTAGATGTTACCTGCTTCAGTTTTCACAATTCTATAAAAATACAAGAATGCCTCTATATTTTTACAGGGCTATGGTGAAATAAAACAGTCACACCAGGGAAAAATGATTTGCAATATTACCTGGAGACTCCTGATATGTCTTGTTGATCATAGGAAACATTCTTCCAATATTACACCTTTTAGATCTTTAAGACTGTATTTAATATTGGAGAATTAGCAACAAATGGCTTTACAAATAAAAAGTATAAAAATCATCTGATGTCCTAAAACCTGAGAAGGAATGGAAAAGGGAGATATGGTTCTAAAGTCTAACTTCAGAATGGTCGCTTTCTTTTTTTTTTAATAAATGTATTTTATTGATTATGCTATTAGAGTTGTACAAATTTTCCCCTTTGCCACCCTCCACCCACTACCCCCATCCCTTCTAGCAATAACCCTCTTAATTTATGTCCATGGGCCATGCATGTAAGTTCTTAGGCTTCTCCATTTCCTATATTGTTCTTAACATCCCCATTTATTCTGTACTTGCCAATTTGCACTTCTTAAACCCTGCACCTTTTCCTCCTCCCAACTGATAACCCACCAAGGGATCTCCATATCTATTACTCTATTCCTGTTCTGCTTGTTTGCTTAGTTTGTTTTTAGATTCAATTGTTGATAGTTGTGAATTTATTGCCATTTTAACATTCATAGTTTTTATTTTCTTTTTCTTATATAATTCCCTTTAGCATTTCTTATAATAATAGCTTGGTGGTGATGAACTCCTTTGGTTTTACCTTGTCTGCCAAACAATTTATCTGCCCTTCAATTCTAAATGATAGCTTTGCTGGACAGAGTAGTGCAGGTTATAGGACCTTGCTTTTCATCACTTTGAATATTTCTTGCCAGTCCTTTCTAGCCTGCAAAGTTTCTTGAGAAATCAACTGAAAATCTTATGGTTACTCCTTTGTAGGTAACTCTCCACTCTTCTCCTGCTGTTTTTAAGGTTGAAATTAAGAACAGACAGAAACCAGAGTGGAGTTGGGAGGGGATAATGGGGAGAAAAGGAGAGAGGTTTTCAGAAACAATTATAAAGGACAAATGGACAAAACTAAAGGTAGGTGGGATCAGGGGAGGAAGGTGGGGCTGACTGGGGTGAGGAGGGTGGTGGAGGGAAAATGCACATAACTATACTTAAACAACAATAAAATTAACAAAAAAGAAAAAATCTCTAAATGGAGATAGCCATTTAGATAGCATATCGGATGCAGAGTTTAAAACACTGGTTAGCAAGATGCTCAAGGAACTTTTTGGGTACTTCAACAGCATAAAAAAAGAAAATGACCTAGGCAGAAATGAAGGCTACATTAAGTGTAACAAAGAAAAATCTACAGAGAGATACCAGTGGAGAGGATGAAGCCAAAAATCAAATAAACAATTTAAAATATAAGGAAGCATAAGGCATTCAATCAGAACAGCAATAAGAAAAAAGAATTCAAGAAAATATAGATAGGCTAAGGAGCTTCTGGGTACATATTCAAACATACCAACATCCAAATCATAGAGGTGCCAGGAGGAGAAGAGAAAGAACAAGAAACTGAGCACTTATTTGAAAAAATAATTAAAGAACACTTCACTAATTTAGCAAAGGAAATAGACATACAAGTCAGGAGCACAGAGAGTCACAAACAAGATGGACCCAAACAGGACCACACCAAAAATGGTCACTTTTTAATACACTAAGGTTGGGAGTGGAAACTGAGCTGCTTAGTGTTCTATTTTCAAATGATTACAATGCATTTTACCTTTAACCTACAGTACAAATCTCTAAGAAAGTACATGACAGACTCTATTTGAAAAATCACCTTTTACACTAAGGAAAACCAAGAATGATTACAGTATTAAATTTTGTATATGATTTTGTCAAGCAATTTAGCAATAGGTGCATATTCTTTGTTTCCATTATTTCAAAGTACAATCCATATAATTCTATATTTCTATCTTGTAATTTCCTATAATTAATATATCAAGCAAAGTTTTTTCCACAACAGTATCAAAAATAGCGATTATTTCTTTGATCTAAAGGGGAAAAAAAGGCACTTAAAACTGAAGCGTAACACTGCCACACTAAATCTACATATAAATTAAACCAGAATATGTATGAAACATGATAGGACATACCTGAAATACCAAAGCTCGGTTGCTTTTCTGAATTTGGAGTCCACATATAAACTAATTTTTAATTCAAAGACAAGATATTAACTGCTATTTGACTGCCATGATATTCAATTTTTTGAGTGCTAAAAAGCCTGTTTCCCTAAAATTAAAGAGTACATATCACACACATATTGATTTTCAGAGTCCTTTCTTATAATCATCTTAGCTGTTTAATTAAGCAAGACATTAGACTTTGTAATAAACTAATTTAAAGTAGGAATAAAATCAGAAATACTGTACTAATGTTTTTATGAAATTTTGGACTAGTTTCCAAACATTTCCTTACTATAAAAAATTAGTTTTTTATATTTTCCTGTTATTGTTTTATTAGCTCAATTATGTATGTATAAATAAAGAAAAAACTTTGTACTATAAAATAATAATAAATTAATCCAGATATTATTTCTCATATTTTCTCTCTCTGGAAATTTTTCTTTCAAGACGCAGAATTTTCTAAATGTAGTACAGAATAGTGGAAAAGACACTCTTAAGACATCAAAAAACCTGAATTTTGTTTTAAAACAATCCAGTGACATCCTTTGATTTTCTAGAATTCAATTTAGCTTATTATAAGATGCAGAATACTCAATACTTTATTAATAATTTTAAGACATTCACCTTTTTTTACTTCATCAAGTCATTGTCTCTTGACCTTTAACATTTGTAGAATTGTAAAAATAAAGTTTAAAGTTTCACTGAGTATCTGAGAAATTTGTTAGTAAAGTTATAAATTTTAATCCCTTTTTGATAAAGTTTAAATTGCTGGAGCACCTTAAAGAGAACATTTTAAATGAGAGTTGGACTAGGATTTCTCAACATGGATGTGACTCTCAGGTAATGAGGATGTTTATGCAATCTGTCCTACTACTTCTATGTCAGTGAAAAAATTAGCAAAATCCTAATAGATATCAAATCACTATACCCACTAACTATAGTAAGTTCTAGTACAACAAAGGAAGAACTTAAGCAACTTTTTTAATCGAATTTGTCAAATCCCAGATGCTCTTTTAATGACTTACCTTCATTGGGTAATATCAGGTTTGGTTTGGTTTTAGTATCTCCTTTCTTATATTTTTATATTTAGCTGTCTCAGTGTTGTCTACACAGTTCATTGTTGTTCATAATGTACCTTTTACACAATGAATGAGTACTTTAGTTCAACAACTAGTCCCTTCATGACTATGAAATAAACAAATATATAACAAGAGAGATATGAATACAAAATGATAGTCCTTTCTCTTTCCCTGCCCCTTCTCTGATTCTCAACTCAAAACCCCCAACAATGGAACAGGTAACAGGAGAGAGGTGAGAGGTAGAATTTGTTTCCCATATGTAGCATCACAATGAAAATGTACAACCAGGGAAGGAAGTTTTAGAAGAAAGCACATGACTCAGGACTATGCAAAAGCAGACTGTATTAACAGCGAGAGAGAGCGAATAACTGCTGTGATTCTATGGGGCAGCAATACCAGAACGACTGTTAATTATGTCTGAATTCTGACAACCAAACTACTGGGACCCATCAGGTGTTGGCCACAGGAAAGGCATATCATTGCTTACCTGCCCACAGACAATTTGGCCCAGGCTACAGAGTTTCTGGATAGGACCATTACTGACTAATCTTTATTTTATGTGTCCTTGAATTGTTCCTCAAGCTGCATGCCTAGACCTGGCCAATTTCTTTAGAAATGTCCTGAAGAGTTGTCTCCTGACACCCTGATGTACCCCAGTCAGGTATTTTAATACCTAGCATAAAGTGGGCGACCCTATCTTTCCCTCTAAGGTACATAAAGGTATCCCCTAAGCATGTTAAGGAAGGTATAAACCTACATATACCTTATTATGAGGAGTATTGTTATTATTAATAGAATTATAATGTATTAATTTAGTAATCTGAAGCATAAAAAATGTTTGTAGTTTGAAAATTTCATTTGACAAAGAGCTTATATAACATATACTAATTGACAATTCAATGCATAGGAGGACTGTTTCTGTTTGACAGTCCCTTTTAAGAGTTATAAATTAATGCAAACTGAGGACAGTCTGGGTCTCCCATTTATTTGCATAACTGAAACTCTGGCAGACTGTTTCTTCTGTTAAACTTGCCTAAAGAGCAGAGCTGTGAACAGATGGTGAGTGGGTTCCCTTCATTTAGTCGTGGCTGGATAATGACACTTAAAGTGGTATTTTATTTACATTCTTGGAAAATGATTAAAAAATTCCTTTTAGAATATAATTTTAGAATGGCATTTAGAATAACTAAAACAACCCCAGATTTATTCAACAACTCACTAATAATTAAAGCCTGAACTCTACTGTATATTTTCCAGGTTTGGGACAAGTTTTTTTTTAAATACAAATTCACTTATTAAGTCATTGCACAAAGCTGCAGGAAGAAACTGCAAACAGACCTCAATCTTTGACCTGCTAAGAAAAACCAGAGCATGTGCGCTAACCTTGAGAAAAATGCAGTGATATACTGGAAACTTTGATACAAGTTACATGCACCTGACGAGCATTACACGAACTCAGGACCAACCAAAAGTGTGTAAGATGTCATGGAAGAATGGCAGTCAACAAGGAAAGAGACTTAATAGTGGGTGGATGCTGTACACAGCTGATCTACTGAAGACATGGATACCTGCTCCTCTGTGAGGACAAGGGTAAGTCTCTTGTCATGTACAACCATTGCCATCCAGTAATTTTTTTGCAAAAAATTAAAGAAACTTGCATGTTTTGCAGGTGGTGACTCTCCACAAATTATCATCACCATACAGACAACCTCACAAGCCCTAAAAAAAATGGTATTTCCATACAGCTTATTTTAAAAGTGAGGGATCTGAAGGCCAGACTCACCCAAGCTTACACAGCCAGAAAAGGGTGGAGTTCACAGGGACACAGTAAGTCTCACAGCAAATCTGGTGGATTCAGCTATCAAGCTTCTGAGGACCACACACACTAATGACAATGAGGAAATAATCCTGATGGGTGGTATTAAAAAGCATCCACCCATGTCCCTCCTCCTCCAAGGCCAGCTCTTTAGGCCACCAATCATGCCTCGTTCCATGCACTGTAGCAACAGTCACCTGGATATTCATCCCATGTGCTCCTAGTCACCACCATTCCAGTCTTCAAGCAGAGCCATCTCCAACCTCCCTACAGATCCGCTGCCCCACATCAACTTTGCTTCAGGCACAGCATGGCCATATCTCAGTTTCCAAAGATGCTAAGATTTTCCAAACCAGGTCTTCTATAACAGTTCCCTCTTTCCTTACCCAGCAGTCTTATATTTAGTTTTGGGTCTTAGCTGCAGTGTTTCTCCTCAGAGAAACTTTCATGCTTCCACTCTAACTCAGTTCCCCCTTGTACATCTCTTTCACTCTGCCCTGTATCTCTGTCTAAGTAACAATGATTCCATGATCATTTTTGTTGTTTCTCTCACTAACTTGTAAGTTTCCTGATAGCTAAGACTAAAAAAAAAATTCTATTCACTACTCTGACCTTTGGTCGGGGCACAGCGCCTGGCACAGAGCAGATGTTTATACGATGGAAGAAAAGGAATAAAGGGAGGGAAAAGCGATGGAGAGAGGAAGAGAAAAGAAATGGAAGGGGAGAGGCTCATTCCTGAGTCAGCTCTACCTGTCTTTACTGGTGGTGTTGCCTGCCTCTCAGGGGTCCACCCTGTACCTTGACAGTTAACTGCAGGGCACTGGGTCTTCTTCGGTTTGTCCCTGTCAAACCTAAATTGAACAAATACTTGTTTTTCCTACACAGAGCTGTTCTCTCCTAATCTCTCCTAGCACTAGCACCATGGCTACTATTTCCCTATCTCACTTTAGTTTCTGTACACCCATCATGTTACGGTGTTTAGGTCTCGATTCCACCACCTCTTTTTCTTGTGAAGCTCTTTCTGCTTTTGCCTTTAAAGCTTCACTTCCTCTTTGTCAATTAAGATCCCTCCCAGACTGTGCTTTAATTATTAAAAAGTTCTTTGTAGTGAGGGCAAATCTGCCTCCCCACCACCCTTATACATTGACCTTGATCCTGCACTGTGGCACTGTCCAATCCTCCCTCCCCATCACTCTCAAGCCTCCCTCCAGATTCTGTAAACATGGCACCATGCATAGTCCAGCCTGTCCTCCAGGCCAAACACTTACTTTAATGTTAATAAATGTGGAGAACATTCCATCCGAAGCCATTCAAGCATCATAGATGGATAAGTGATATGCATGTGTGCAAACAGCTAGTCACAGTGTTGGGTAGGAGAAACTATTAAGAGGTTTAGATCTCCTCCGTGTCTAATCTTCTCCCTTCAAGCATTTTCTGTGAAGTCTTCTCTGAATCAAAGCCTCCATGCAGAATTGGCCCCACTGACTTTAGGCCACCAGTATAAAAACTTCAAATTCTTTGATATAATTATTTGTTCATTACTTGGTCTAACCTGATAGTGAGTCAGAAGCTGCTAATTATTTTTCAATATCAATTCTCCTTTTGTTTCTTAAAGGAAAGGAACTTCTCAGTGGGCTTCTTGGTTTATGTATACTTTACTAGCAGAAATGCTGACTGCCCTTGGTTTTATATTTTCTTTCCAATGATGTTTTTCTACCAAACAATTTTGAAGTAGATTTGTTGCTGACCAGTCTAATTATAGAGACCATGTTTCCCTGTAGTACGAAATTCAGGTAAGTTCACTTGCAACCCCTTTAAAAGATGGAGGCTTCCTAAGGTCAAGGTTCCTCAGCTGTGATATATACTCTACATGTGCAGCACATACCAGAGTTTCTCCATATCCTTCCTCAAGGGTCTTAAGGACCAGAGCAACTATGTGAACTTGAAAATCATGCTTCTAGCTGTTTTATTTACGTGGCAATAAACCATGTAATCACCTTGGCATTTTTTACATCAGCCTAAAGAATTAAATTGTCCTATAGTAGCACATGTTCTCTGAAGACACTTATTTCATTGTAACAGTGTTGCACTTAGTAGAAGTTCAACATATATGCTGATAGGAACTGATCATAAGAAGGACTTTCCATATTCTAGACTCAGGAAGTCAGGGAATCAAAATCAAGCAATACCACATTGACACTCATTAAAATTTTGGAAGACAACCTAACACACCAGATCAGAGCCACGAGTATACTGAATTCTAGACAGAACAATTTTCTGGAGAATCTAAATCTCACATCACCTAATTGAAAAATATATGATCAAGGACATAATTTATTTACAATTATTAAATTGTATATTTTTATACAGCAGGGCCAGAAGCCTTGGTGTGAACCTGGACAGGTACTAGCTGAGTGGTCTGAGCAAGTGAACTCATTGTACCTCACTTTCCTCATCAGAACAATGGGAATAATAATTACTAGTGGATAATACCATGAAGAGTTAGTGAGCTAACAAATATAAAGGCTTTGAGCAGTTTCAGGCACATTATAAACACAATTTTTATTAACTGAATGAAGTTTTCTCCAGATAAGCATATTCTGCTTTGATTACAATATGTTTACTTTTCTGGTGGAATCAGAACATGTCCTAATAGTTTTATCCAAGAAGAGAATCAATTCCAGTTATCAAATTATCAGAATCTGCTTTTTTGTTCATGAGTGAATTATGAACTTTATAAAAACTTGATAAAATTTGTTATGCTCTCCATCATGTAAACATCTTAGCTTCTGAAAATACACTTTCCATTAACTAGGAATTGTCAAACCTTACAACAAAGGAAAACACCAACAAAATTTATGTGGCTTCAGGCAGTTTTGAGATGTTGCCACCCAGCACCTGTAATAAAGAAATCTGCTACATGTGATAGGGAAGCCCATGTATGACATGAGAAAGATGTTTTTTTTTTTCACCTTGACAGCCTAGGTACAGTCAAAGGTTCACAGAAGAGCCTCTAATTCTGAGCCTCAACTTTTAGCAGGAAACAAAATGCCAGCTAAAGATTGTCATAAAACCAGTCTATGTGGAATTCATTACATTTATTTCAGACCCAAAATGAATACACTGAGAGTCACCAGCTGCCACTGTGTCTATGCCTTCTGCCATGTGGCTACAGTCACTTTGTGCCCACTTAGAATGTGTCAGTCCCACTAAGGCCCACATCACAAGCTCTCTCTGGTCCCTCCTCTCCTTTTTTACACCATTATTGCTCTGACCACTCAAGGCTTCACCACTTTCCAGTTTCCCTCCCTGCTAACCTTGGTCAACACCAAGCCTTGATCTCATTCACTGGGTCCATCATAAATTTCAAGATAGAATAAAAAGTTCTTCTCTACTAAAAACAATAGACTTTCTGCTCTAAGGTAAGTAGCAGTTGGTTGACATGATATGAATCAAACCTAACTGTGCACCTAGGATGCACATGGCAGATCTTGAAAAGGTCTGGAAATTAAATAATATAAATATAAATATAAATATAAATATAAATATAAATATAAATATAAATATATAAATATATTAAAGGACAGTGTCTGCCTGAAGAAACTTGTAGCCATTGGAGAGAAATAATACACAAATGTGCACACACAGATTGATACCATACAATGAAAACATTTGCAACAAAATAATTTATTAATTGTCATACACTGATTGGATCAAACTCTGGAAATCACCACACAGATATTTTAAAATATTTCCCAATTTTCATTCACTACTGAATGTCATACTGTCTGTGAAAAATATGTACCTACATTTTTGAAAATGCATCATTATTGTTTTATGAAGGGGAAAATATTCAACATATTTTAATCTCACTAAATGATGTACAAGCAATTTCAGATTAATGTAACAATTAATATTTTCCTGCAGGTTCATATCTTTACAGTGATTTTCCATTTATTTATATTTTTGAAAGAAACTAACTTTTTTTCTGGGATGATATTACTTTTTCTTATATTTCCTAAACTCCAATTTCATATCTTCCAGTTTTTTGTCCACTCATATTCTGAGTCTTTGAAGTCGACTGAGGACCAAACCCTTAACCCAGGCATGACCCTGACTGGGAATTGAACTGGTGACCTTTCACTTTGTGGGATAATGCCCAATCACCTGAGCCACATGAGTCAGGGCTCTCTCCTCTCTTAATTATCCTTAGTACCAACCACCTGCACTGTCCCCTTCTCACTCCTCTCAGCCTCAGAGAGAGATCCCTCCTCTTTTCTTCTCCCCAAGAGCAGTGCCTTCCAAGATCCACCTGTGCTTGTGAGTCCCTTTAAGTTTCTTCCTATGATTCCTCTCATCCAGTGCTGTAATCCAGCAGGGAAAATAGGGCTTTCTAGAAGGAATACCATTAATAAGTTGATAAAAGGGCAGCACTAAAAAATATACACCAAAATTATAATATCAAAGTTATCATCTTGCAATATTCTAATTGTATCTGTTAGTCTCAGAGAAGAGCAATTCAGTGAATTTGTGTTAAAAGGCAGAGGCAGAATAAGGGTCAGGAGGAGGAAAGAAAGAGAATTATTTCTGAACCTTCACCCTTGTACAGTACAAAAGAAGGGAAGATTTCAAAATCATGCTGCAGGAGAAGGAGACTAATAATAGACCCCCATGTATAAAGCAGATCAGTTCTCTTAAACCAGTTTGTCTCAATAACTTCTACTATATTTAAAACACTTCTGAATATTTGTATGTTGATAAAAATGCCTTATAAAGAGAAATTGCATTAGAGTTAGCCAAAAGTGTAATTCATATTACAATTAAATGGAAATAAATGTTAAAGTATGCAAACATTAAGTGAAAATTTCCTGAAATATTCAAAATTGATACATAAAAAAGCCCACATAGAACAAAGCAAAAATTTTCTTGTATTTCTAAAATGTTTCCAATTCAGTAAATAATCTAACAAAATTAGGTCATGTGTCCTTTTTAAGAATTGATTTTAAGATGTTGAAGATTTTATAAGCCATCAATAAAAGGAAAGGTGACCTATGAAATGAGAAAATATTGGGTTGGCCAAGAAGTCCAGTTAGTTTTTTGTGTAAAATAACAGACACATTTTTCATTTTTGCCAATAACTTTATTGATTTGGATATTTTGAGTATGTCAGCAATCTCCCACATGGTATAATGTTGATTATTCTCAGTTAATAGATTGCTGGCTCTGATTACTATCAACTTCAACTGGTCTACCTGACCCTGGAGCATCATCCAGAGACAAATCTCTAGCACAAAACTTCACAAATCACTTTTGACACATTTGATCAATCACAGCATCTACTCTATACACTGTACAAATCTTGGTTTTGTGTTTAAGTTGTGTTTTTACCTTCCTTGAAATAATAAAGCATAAAATGCTAAAATGTTGTGTGTTTTCTTCCATCTCCAATATTAAAATGGACACAAAAATTCACCAATTTTGATAAGTTTTTTAATGTATGCTGTCACAGTACAATATAATAAAATTGTTTCAAATGAAGTTAAAGACATTAAGTGCCACTAAAACCATCTTACAGGAAAAAAAAATGAATTTTTTGGCCAACTCAATATTTGCAAATCATATATCTGTTAAAGGGTTACTACACAAAATATATAGAGAACTCAGTATTTTATAAATAAACAGTAAATTAAAACCATCTGACCAAAAATGGGCAGTGTAACTAAATAGACATTGCCAAAGAAGACATATAGTGGGCCAATAGATACATGAAAAGGTGCTCAACATCACTATCAGAAAAATGCAAAATGCAATAATTTTTTTAAATATTCAACTAGTCCTAATAACAACCACAAGGAGATATCACCTCACCACTATTAGAATACTCACATCAATAAGTCAAGAGATAAGTATCAAAACAATGTGGAGAAAAAACCTTCATGAACTGTTGGTGAGAATGTAAATTGGTACAGCCTTTAAAAATGGACGTACCATATAATCCAGCACTTTCACTTTTGGGCATATTTCCAAAAGCAATAAAAACAAGATTTCAAAGACAGATCTGCACCCCCATGTTCATTGCAGTATTATTTACAAGAGCCAAGATACAGAAACAATGTATACATCCATCAATGGATAAATAGAAAAGAAGATGTGGTATATACAATGCAATATGATTCGACCTGCCTTTCTCATATGATTCAATATGAGAAAGAAGGAAGTCCTGCCATGTGTGATAACATGGATCAACCTTGAGGGCATTTTGCCAAGTGAAATAAGTCAGACAGAGAAAGACAAATACTGTATGATCTTAGTTATATATGGAATCTAAAAAAAACAAACTCACAGAATCAGAGACCAGAATGGTGGTTACCAGGAACTGGAGGGTAGCAGAAAAGGGGAGATGCTGGTTACAGATTTCTAGTTATAAGATTAATAAATTCTGGGGTGCTAATGTACCCCAGTGATATAGTGATTATAGTTAATAATAGTGTGAATTATATACTTAAAAGTTACTAAGAAAAGAGAGTTTAAATGTTCTTAACACACAAAAAGATATGGTAATTATGTGAGGTAATGTGGGGTTAACTAATACTACAATAATAATCATTTTGTAATATAAGTGTATCAAAACAACATGTTGAACACCATAAACTTATACAATGTTATATATCAATATATCTGGAAAAGATAAATTTAAAAAAATCCTACAAATCAATAATAAAGGGATGAATGATACCAGGAATAAATGGGCAAAGGCACAAAACAGTAAATTTACAAACTAAAAGATGCTAAAATGTTTTAAAAATTGACAGGAAGGAAAAGACATTCCAGTAAAGGCAAAAACTCACTCAAATGTATTAGCTTTATCCAGATAAAGAAACTGAACCCTAAAGAGGTTAAATAACTTGCCCTCAGTTGTTCATCTGAGTCAATTACTGGAGAGATATTTATATCAGTTAAATCAATCAACTCAATATATCATTACAGATCAAGTATTTAGTCCCCATGCTATCTTGGATCTTGGTCAACAGAGGATCAAGCCTAGAGATCCAGGTGAACAAATCTTGAAGGAAGATATATTTTTGTTGGAGATATAAGACAGAAACACATCATTTTGCCACATGAAATAAGGGGACAAGATAAGTTACATTCAATAGTGTTCTTAGAAGAATTCATTTTTTTCAGAAGGATCAAAAGACAAATGGACAAATGGTACAACCTGCCAAAGATAAGAAATGACCAAGCAAAAATGACTAATTAGCAATGGCTAGACATTCAAGAGTACATGAACATTTTAATGGTGGAATTTTTCCAAAAATTCCTAATACACTGAAAATTACAGGAATTATCTAGCTATCCTTTATGATATTTCTGTTTTTAATTTGTTCCGTGCAGGGGAAGGGAAAATAGATAAATAAAAGACTGCCAGAAAGAGGAAAAAGACAGGAAAGGCAAGGTAATTAAAAATGCAGCAGGATATTCCAGGCAAATGAGACTGGGAGCCAAGTGTACATCATTGGTACAATGGCTGCCCAATGAAAAGTCTCCATCAAACTCTGAAGCACAAAAGTAAAGGAAGCCACTCTCCAGTAAGTCATAGGAAGTGACTAAAAGACTTTGAGCTGTATTATGACATTTCAACATTACTTTAGCAGTTGTGTTGAGAGTGAGAAAGAGACAATCCCATATGGAAAGTTAGCTCATCTTCAGCACAAAGGATCATTCAGCATATGATGAATTTGGTACCAGAACAGATAAAGAAATGGATGGGAGAAGTAACAGGACTGGTAAGCAGTGAGGTTGACTAAGATGAGAAAAGGTAAACCTCACAGGAAATCTCAGTGTTTGAGTTTGAATGACTGGAAGACTAGAGGTAGCAATATGGGAACACAGAAGCAGTGTTATTTTTCTCCTCTGCTTTTTCAAAATGTCAAAACTCAATATAGTTCTAATTCTACTCAGTTCCTAAACTAAGGACACAAAAGTTGAAGTGAGTGAAGTGTTGTGAGCCATTTAGCTTCTGGGTTTGGAACCAGCCTAGGCACCTTACATTTGTAACAGTGTCCCAGAATACATAGAACCAAGACCTGCCATAGGAACACACATCACTACCATAGCCATCAGTCTCTTCCTACAGAATAAAAGTGTCTTTATTTTTCTCTCTTGGTAAAAGCACATCAGAAATAAAAATCAAATATGGAAAAAAGTTACTCATACCCTAGTTGTCAAGGGATTTTCCATGTCCACAAACATTAATCTCATTTACAACTTTTAATAGCTGTATTTTAATAATGCTACAGTTTTTAATTAGTCTTTTCCTGAAAGGAATTGAAGATGTTTCAGGTGAAGGAAGATGGTGACAAGGTAGGTGGGAGTGGAGCTCAGTTCTCCCTGTGCCCAGCTGGAACACCTAGCCGATATCCTGAGGAACAGAGTGAATAGCCAATGGAATTGCAGCTTATATGAAGTTTGGAGGCCAAAAATTTAGAGGACATTGAAAAACAGACAGTGAGGAGATTGTGTTGGGATGGTAAGGTCCCTGGGATCTGTGCAGGGACCTAGGTTGCTGTGGCCCTCTGCCCTGCGCCTACCACAGGATACTGGGATGGGAGTTAGATCACCAGCTCCCTCCTCTACCACAGCAGGGAGGGCATCCTGCCATCAGGAGGAGCCTAAATGCTTGAAGTCTCTGGGAGGAATAGAGATGAAGTGGGAGACACACAGAGGTGTTGTACACCAGCTGGGACTGTGGACACCGCCTTGGTCATTACCAGAGAAACTAGGGAGCTGGGTGATACCTGGAGAAGGGAGAAGAGTTGGGCCATGTTGGACCCTGACCCAGATAGTCTCCAGACTTGTTAGAAAGTTGGGTCATGCGAAAAGCCATGCTCATGTTAAGAACAGTGGGCTTAAACAAGAGGCTTTTACTAAAACAAACAAACAAACAAACAAAAAGGCTCACAGCTGCTTTGTAAGGAGCTCTGGAGCAGCAGCTAGCTCACCCCGAAGGTGATTTGAGCTGGGCTCCCACTTGACTTAGGCAGCTTGTAGGGCAGCTGATTTGCACCACTGGCCCTGAGGCTGATTAGAGCTACTTGCCTGTGCTGGACTCCCAGCCCACTGCTAGCCACTACCCAGGGGCTGAGTCAAGCCTCTCACCTGGAGGCTGACTGAGGATGTTTGCCCTGCTTCTGATTCTGGCTGCTTGAGGCACCACTCCCTCCTAGGCTGGTTTGAGGCACTTGCCAGCACTTGGCTTGTGCTGCTTACTACCCAGAGGCTGAGTGGTGACACATGCAAAGAGGCTGACTGGTGCTGCTTGCCCAGTGGTGGACCCTGACCACGGTGGGCTCCAAAAGATCAAGGAGGGGTCATACTACACACACCTTGGCACAACTGGTGAATTAAAGCCACAGGCCTGGCACACATGGACAGTGGGGGCCTAGCAGCTCATGGATGACCTGGGCTGAAGGCTGAGCAACTGTGAATATTTTGGCCCAGATGTGGCCCCCATTGGGATCCCTTCCTATGGTTTTGGCTCTCTTTCAAAACCATAGGAAGGGAGAAAAGCAAAGCTCAGCCCTCCTCTTCCTGTGGCATCCAGGAAGACCAGCAGACCTCACTTAATGGGTTTAAAGTCAGAAGGAAGCTTATTTTTTCTTTCTTCTCTCTTTATTTTCTTCCTCAAAGTGACACAATAAGAGGTAGAGTTGTGAAAGGTTCAGAGACAGATCTGAAGGGGGAGCACAAGCATAACCCCCCAAAATGAGAAACTCAGACAAATTTCACTATGCTGAAATTTGTTCTATCCCATAGAACTAGCCTTTTATTATTTATTTATATTATTTTTTTCATTATTTTTACTTCTTTTATTAGTTTTTTATTTCTCTTCTTTCTGTTTAGTTTTCTTCATTTTATTTCTGTTTAATTGCATTGTTTGACTGGTTTTCCTTATTCTCTCTTTATTGTATTTTAATTTTCCTTCTTTCACTTCATTTGTGTTCCAATGGCACACTACTCTTGATCATGTACTTTATATTCTTATTATTGAAATCATGTATTTCTTGTCATATTATTGTTGTTCCAGTACTATTATAAATAATTGTTGTTCCATACAATAGTAAATACTACACAGCAACCCTCCCTGATCTTAGCCCACTTCGCTTTATTCCTGAGCTTTATTATTGTTGTGGTTAACTCTATTCTCTCTCACACTGCCTACTTTCTATCCTTTACTGTCACTAATCTCATCATGTAACCTTGCACAAGCAGTCTGCTTTCTGGATTCAGCTCACAATCCTCCTTTCCTCTAACAAGAGTCTTATCTCTCCTTCACCTTTTATAAAAAGTGGCTAGTTGGGTGAAATAAAACAGTTCACACTATACTTATCCAAAGAATCTCCTATCTCTTCTTTACTTGCTGGTACTTTAAATCCCATAAAATACTCTCCCACTGTCTTAATCCATTTTCCTACCCCCCGTTACGTTACTGATCATATACAAGAAGGGGTGGGAGATGTGATAATCACGGTGCCCACTGGAGAAGAGAAACCACCAACAAAGGAACCAACTGGTAAAAACCCAAGTACAACAAGACAGCGCACACAAAGAGAAGAAAGGGCAAACCTAGAGCATCCAGACAAGGACATCAAAGAGAACACACCACTGAACCCCAGAGAATTCCTAACATGGAAGTTCACCCTTCAAAGACAGCTAGCAAAGTGAAACATCAGGAAGTGAGGAAACAAACAAAAACAGTCACCTAAAATGGGGAGACAAAAAAAAAAAAAGAACCTGCAATCAAAAGGAATGAAAGACTTCCCACCAAAGAGCTAAATGAAATGGAGGCAAGCAAACTATCAGATGTAGAATTCAAAGTAATGTTTATGAAGATGCTCAAAGAAGTCACAGACAACTACAAGGAAGTGAGTGAGAACAACAACAATGTGAAGAAGGAAATAGAAACTATAAACAAAAACCAGGAAGAAATGAACAACATCATCTTGGAAATAAAAAACACACTAGAAGCAAATACAAGTAGGCCGGATGAAGCATAGGATCAAATCAGTGAGCTTGAGGACAAGGTAGAAAAACACACCCAGAAAGAGCAAGAAAAGGAACATAGACTCAGAAGGAACAAGGAGGTGTTAAGGGAACTGTAGAAAAACATGAAACATAATAATACCTGATAATAAGGATACCAGAAGGAGGAGAAGAAAAGGAAGGGATAGAAAACCTGTTTGAAAAAGTAATGACGGGAAACTTCCCTAATTTGATGAAAGAAAAAGTCACACAAATCCAGGAAATACAGAGAAACCCAATCAAAGAGACCCACTTCAAAACACATTATAATTTAAATGGCAAAATTCCAAGACAAAAAGAGAGTCTTAAAGGCAACCAGAGAGAAACAGGAAGTAACATACAAAGAGGCCCCAATAAGGCTAGTAGGTGAATTATCAATGGAAACGCACAAGCCAGACGAGAATGGCAAGACATAGTCCAAGTTATGAAAACCAAGTAATGCAACCAAGTCTGCTTTACCCAGCAAGGCTCTCAATTAAAATGGAAGGCCAAACAAGGAGCTCCCCAGAGAAAAGAAGTCTAAAAGTATATGCCTCCACCACACCAGCTCTACAAGAGATCTTAAATGTACTGCTTTCAGAAAAGGAAGGAAAAGGGTAAGAGAGACAGGAACACATGAAACAAAACTGTCATTGTTTGCAGCTGACATCATAGTATACATAAAAATCCTATACTCCACAAAAAAACTGCTTGACCTAATAAATGAATTTGGCAAAACAGTGGGATAAAAAGTCAATATTCACAAGACAAAGGCATTTTTGTATATAAACAATGAAATATTAGAAACAGAAATCAGGGGGGAAATTCCAGTTGATATAGCAACAAGAAAAATAAAATACCTAGAAATAAACCTAACCAAGGAGGTAGAAGACCTGTACTCAGAAAACTACACAAAACTGAAGAAAGAAACTAAAGGAGACACAAATAAATGGAAGCATAATCCGTGTTCATGGATTGGAAGAATTAACATCATCAAAATGTCCACACTACTCAAAGCAATTTATAGATTCAATGCAATACCTATTAAGGTACCAATGGCATATTTCACAGATATAGAACAAACACTTCAAAAATTTATGTGGAACCATAAACGACCCAAAATACCTGCAGCAATTTTGAGAAGGAAGGACAAAGTAGGAGGGATCATAATACCTGATATCAAACTGTATTACAAGGCAACTGCAATCACAACAGCCTGGCACTGGCATAAGAACAGAGAGATGGACCAGTGGAACAGAATAGAGAGCCCAGAAATAACCCAAAATCTCTATGGTAAATTAATATCTGAGAATGGTGGCAGCAGCATAAAATGGAGTAAAAATAGCCTCTTAAACAAATGGTGTTGGTAGACTTGGACAGCTACATGCAGGAAAAAAACAAAACTTGACCACCCACTGACACCCTACACAAAAATAAATTCAAGGTGGATAAAAGATTTAAAAGTAAGTCCTAACACCATAAAAGTCCTTCAGGAGAACATAGGTAGGAAAATCTCAGATATTTCACGCAGAAACTTTTTCACTGATATGTCCCCCAAAGCAAGGGACATAAAGGAAAGAATAAACAAATGGGATCCCATCAAAAGAAAAAACTTCTGCATGGCTAAAGAAAACAGCATTAAAAAGAAAAGAGAGCCAACCATATGGGAAAGCATATTTGCCAATGATACCTCAGACAAGGGTTTGATCTCCAAAATATATAAAGATCTCACACAACTCCACTCTAAGCTGACAAGCAACCCAATTAAAAAATGGGCAAAGGACTTGAACAGACCCTTCTCTTAAAAGGACATACAGAGGGTCCAGAGACATATGAAAAGATGCTCAATATCACTAGCCATCGGAGAGATGCAAATTAAAAGAACAATAAGATACCACTTCACACCATTGAGAATGGCCATCAAAAACAAAGCAACAAATAAAAAGTGTTGTAGAGGTTGTGGAGAAAAGAGATCCTCAGTGCACTGTTGGTGGGATTGCAGAATGGTGCAGCCACTATGGAAAACAGCATGGAATTTTCTCAGAAAACTAAAAATGAACTGCCTTTTGACACAGCAATTCCATTGCTAGGATTATTTCCTAAGAACTCTGAAACAGCAATCCAAAAGAACCTATGCACCCCATTGTTCATAGCAGCACAATTTACAATAGCCAAGTGCTAGAATCAACCTAGGTGCCCATCAGTAAATAACTGGATCAAAAAACTATGGTATATTTGCATGATGTAATACTATGCAGTAGAAGGAAAGAAGAAGCTCCTACTCTTTGCAACAGCGTGGATAGACCTGGAGAGCATCATGCTAAGTGAAATAAGCCAGGTGGTGAGAGACAAATACCATATGATCTCACCTATAACTGGAACCTAATCAACAAAACAAACAAGCAAGCAAAATATAACCAGAGACATTGAAATTAGGAACAAATGGACAGTACCAGAGGGAAGATGGGAGGAGATAATTGGAAAAAAGTGTGAAGGGTTTTCAGGAACAACTATAAAGGACACATGGATAAAACCAAGGAGGGGTGAAATTAGGGGAGAGATGTGGGGATGGCTGGAGTGTGGGGGAGTCATGGGGGGAAAAGGCAGAAAACTGTACTTGAGGAACAATAAATTAAATAAAATCATGAAGTAAAACATTTTCATTACTATAAAAAATGTGTTCAAGCATTTTGATTTTATAAATCAAAACTGTATACAATGCCTTTGTTTAACATCATTTTTATTGATTTGTAAGAATATCTCTTTAAAGTATATTCCTGGATATCTGTGTGTATACATTCTTTGAACATTTTTCACATACATTATTAAGTCATAATCCAGAAGGAATGTATCAATTTACATGCCCATAACTGTTACATTTAATGTTGGTAGTTCTTTTGTTTGTTTTTAAATGAAATCTGTGCACCTGGAATTTACAGTGGAATATGGACTGAAGTCCCCATTAGATATATATTTTTTTCTCAGATGACTAGTTGCTTTTATCACAGCCTCTTTTGGGATATTTGCCTTTTCTATGATTACTTGAAATGTTACTTTTATCAAATATCTAATGCCTATATACCAGATATGGTTGTACTTCTTCCTCAGTTTCTTGAACTGCACTCCAGTTTCCTGAGCAGAAGGAGGAGAGTCACCCAGATCCTGCTTTTGGCTGTCTCCCAGTGGACAGGGCCTGTAGTGTGCTAGTTATCCAACGTGGTGTATTTGAATAGGATGGAGAGACCATGTTGAGGGATAGTTTAATGGAGTTAACCATGATCCAAAATCTCTGTAGATATTTGTAGATATAAGTAGGTAACTTAAGTATGTAATAAATAAATAAAATTGTATACATTTAATTAGGAGCATATAGCCAAAGAATTTTTAAAAGTGATGTAATTAATTTGTAAAAATATCCTTTCCCCTCTTCTTGAATCACTGTCATAACTGGTATTCTTCTCTTGGGGCAGCCTCTTTTCAGGGCATTGCACAGTGAGTCCAGAATGATCAGACACAAACAAGGAATATCTCATAACCTCTTTTTAACTGGACATAGTTATGATATATACATATTTTTCTCTAACCTAATTTCTTTCTTCAATATGATAATTAAAATTTTCCCATGCTGTGTCATGGTTCCTTATCTTTTCCCAAATCTGGATGACCCCTCCTTCTCTTACCTATCTGACATTTCCATATTTTCCAGTTTTTGCTCAAGCCTCACTCCTTACATAAAACATTCTGTGATATTCCTGGGAAGAAAATACTATTGCTTGTCGTATATCTGAGCCACATTCCTATGTCCCTATGCTTCTCTCCCAGAGCTCTGCAAGAGACCATTGCAATTGTTTGTTTAAATATCCCTAGCATCTGAAAGAGTGCTAATATATGGAGGTTCAAAAATATATGTGGGCTGAATTAAGGCAGTTCAACATAGAAATTAAGAGCACAGGGCCTTAGAATCACTGAGGCTTGGGCTTACGTACCACCTCTGCTATTTAATGGTTGTTTGACTCAGTAACTTACTGTTACTCCATAAGATTCTGTTTTCTCATCCATAAAATGCAGATAATGAAAACAAATATGCACAAATATTATTATAATAAGCTGAGATAACATAGGCAAAAGATTTAGTACAGAATTTGACCATAAGACACATGCTCCAGGATGTTAGCTATTTTTTAAAGATTTTATTTAGAGAGGGGAAGCGAGAAGAAAGAAAATGAAACATCAATGTATGGTTGCTTTTCATATGCCCCCTACTGGGGACCTGGCATGCAATCCAGGCATGTGCCCAGACCAGGAAAGTAACTGGAGACACTTTGGTACACAGGCCTGCATTCAGTCCACTGAGCTACAGCAGTCAGGCCTATCTTAGCTATTAGTAGTAAATAGTAATATACTAGGATGAATGCTGGGGGGTAAACGGCTTTCTTTTTTCAGGATTTGTATTAAGTCTTTCTACAGAGAATAACTACAGAATAATATATTACACAATTTATTTACATGTATATTTCAACTTATGTAAGTTTTTAAATAATAAACTTTTCATTTGTTTACATTATTTATAGGATTGTTCATGAAATTCACTAGTATATTAAATTTAAAGAAATGCAAATTATGTTTATATATGGTATTTTGTTTACTATTTTCTTCATCCAAATTAAATGAATGGATTGTGTCATTTTCACAAATTGTTCTAGAATATGCGATAATATGATGGGGTTGTAGTCACTCTTCTTGTATAAATTATCTTGTACATTTTACAAAATTTTTAATTAACTTATTGAACAAAATGGAAATTTCCCTTATTTAAATCATATGCCATAGTGAATTTTATGATTACACAGATTTTTTAAATTTTGAAGCAATTTCCAAAACATTACGTGGTCTTTTGGTACTTACAGAGATTAACAACAAACCCTGTACTTGTGGGCCCTATTAATTTATGTTTTTTTTTCAGTCAAATATAAATTATGTCATTTATTTGTTGTTTACATCCTAGCTACTTCTCAAATTAATTTGGGGTAGCAAAAAAAGTGGATATATAAATATTATTATAGTAATTGTCTATTTCATTTACATCACACTCAAGTTTTCAGATTCTAATTCTGCAGATTTATTATCCTATATCACATAATCATATTTCTTATCATGGGAGAGAGACTTTGCAAGTCAGAGGTGAGGAATTTGAGGCCCACTCAGCCATTACAAGAAGACTGGGCATCAGGGGTCACATAATTTCATCTATAAAATAAGGTCTAACAGAAACTACCTTAGGGTTTATTCTAATTATAATTAATCTTTCTTCTAAAAGATCCATTCTCTTGGGCCTGAGTATTAAGAACCTGAGTATTTTAGAGAACAGGAGGATAAGAAATCCATGGAATGGCATATACATTCCTATATATCTGAGTCTGTGCACGTGTGTGTATCCCTGTGTGTCCATGAGTTTTTGTGTCTGTGTGCGAGTACGTAACTGTGTCTGTGTGCATGTATGTGCTTCTCTGCATGTGCATGTCTGTGTGTGCCCATGAATATATGTCTATGTGTCTCTTTGTGTCTGTGTGTATTCTGCATATGTATTTGTCCATGTGTATGTGTTTGTGTCTGTGTATGTCTGTCAGTGTGCTTGTATGTATCTCTGTGCATGTGTGTACATGTGTATGTCTCTGTGTGCACATGTGTTTATGAATGCATGTTTGTGTACACACATGTAAAATGAATCAGTGACAAGTCACTGAAATTTAATGTAGCCAATAATGTTGTGCCCTTCGTCCTTCCTACAAGGGAAATAGAGGTGCTTCCTCTTTTTCATAGTTTTGCAGAATTTCTTCTAGATACTGAGGTTCTTACCACTTCTATCAGTACACAAGTATTGCAAGATTTTGTCAGTTCACACTCTTGATTTAGTGTTACACTTTTCTCAAGCCCCATGCTCACTCAAACATCTATAGTCACATGTACTTGAATTAGCAGTGCTCTCAAAATTATTCTATGCTGGTCATTTGCAAGTGTTTTTACATATGGGAAAACACCTGAATAGCTCTGCATTTTGCCCATAAAAGCATTTAGCCCACTGTGTAAAGTTATCTGCATACAAGTCTGTGTTCTCTGCTTAAATCCATGTCCTCTGTGGGTTACAAAGGTGTCTTTTAGCATGTAGTGGCAGCCACAAAGCAGTTCCTTGATTCATATTTGATTAACAGATACATAAATATAACAAATGATAATAATAATTTAAAAAGTCAAAGAGGGCAAATTGTTTTCTAAATCACTATTATAATGATGATGGAACTAGTTTCAAAGACTTGATGCCTGGTTCTTAATAGGTCATCACTATTATAATTAATTTTTATCAACTTTACCTTACTCCTTAACAATAACAGGAGAGTCATGAGAAATGATTGATTAAGAAAAATGCCATCATAGAGTGTGACTCATTGATGAAAGGACTTTCTCATGAAAACACCAAGATGCAAAAGATTTAAATAAATTTAAAATGGTAATTGTGGAATAGATTACATACATTTTGCCTCATAAGTACTGGTTGAATATTCATTTTCTGGTTGTATCAACAAACAGATATTTGTTTCATTCCCTCTCAATGAAACTCTGCATAAGACTGAGCTAGCAAGAATTACATACAAAGTCTTTAAAATGATAGCACTGAGAACATCAGGTTTCAAACCTTTTTTATCACGATGCTTTCAAGAAACACATTTTTCTGGAGGCCCAATAGAGGACATGATGTAAATATGTACAAACATATAAATAAATCAAGTTTCATGAACATATAAATAATCTATTTTTGAAAACACTGAAAGCATGCATGAATTATTAGACTTTATACTTTCTTAACAGACTCCTGAACAATAAATTCCCCCAAATTTAAAAATTTAAGTTGGGTGATGAGTTGAGTAACACTGCTTTATTTTTGATGAATAATAAGAACTGACTAAACTAATAAGGATAAGAAGGTGTAAATGATAAGTTTGGGCCTCAATAAATATCCAAATAAGAGAATAAGCTCTAATTATAACAAACATGAAATTTGTGAAGATATAAAGACTGAGAGCTTACCTGAAGAAACACAGCATGTGTTAGACCTAAACAAATAGGTAGGCATGTTTCCATTAGTAACACAAATGTTTTATATGCTTCTACCTAGAGTGATCAGCTGTTCTGCTCCCAATAAACTCACTAAAATAATGACTTCTTACTTCTTCTTTATTATTCATGCTTGCAAAAGCATATTGGAGATGCATGTGTCAGACACAAATCTGAATGATGAAAACTCAGCGAAAACTCAGAGAAAAAGAGAGACATGGTTTCTGTCTTCATGCAGTAGTCATTCTGAAGAAGTAAATTGATAGTAGCCAAGGAAGCAAGTACTCGCAGTCTGGACTGTACTAAGTACCACATAGGACAGAGACCATATGCTATGAGAGAGGAACACTAAGATGAAAGAATGTCAGAGAGATACAGGATTGCTGGCTTTGAAGTTTGGAAAAGAGCAGGGAGCCCAGGAATGTAGGCAACCTCTAGAACCTGAAAAATAACAAAAGACTTCTGATATGGTGTTGAACATGAGTGGTGAGAGACATCTTGTCTGTTTACAGTCTATGAGAAAAATGGGACTTTCCTTATTGAAAATAGGTTGTAATATAGTGACATCAGAGGTGTGGGTGGCCTTGTGAGAGAGCCTCTTGGTCTCTCCCCTTGAAGTTTCAAAAATCTAAATAGCTGTAACTCAACAAAGGATTCCATACTCAATGCATAAATATGACTGAAAGACCTGCACATTAAATATCTATAGGTGGGCAAGTGGAGCAAAATGAGGAAATGAAAAGGTATGCAGCCCAGCAGCTGAGAGTTCACAGCAGGGCTCTGTCGCAGAGGAAGAAACCGGTGGTGGCTGACACTCCCTTCAGCCAGGTGGAACAGAGTGACTCACTGGGCACTCCTGAAGGAGCTACAGCTGAGCTGAGGAACTTGGACATTGAAACACAGCATGGCAGTGTGGCCACAGTTGTTGGGCACTTGGCATTTCAGACAGAGAAACAAGGCCACCAAGTGTGTCTGCTTCCCTTTAGCCTCTCAGAGTACACTATCCTTTGCCTTAGGTGTAGGGGTTGCAGAGCACATTATCTGTGAGCCCCAGAACTAGCACTGCAGATTCACATTTCTCCCTGAGTGAAGAGTGCACTCTATGACCAATCCCAGGATCAAGGAGTAGGGGTCCCACAGAAGACTGAGGTCAACATTACCAGTAGGAAAAAACAGCAAAGAAGTCAGTGGGCTCTCTCAGCCTGTTCCAACCCAGACACACTGCAGCTACACTGACCACAGCCAGTCAACACTGGGGTTTCACAGAGCTAAAAGACTTATGATCCAGCACCACCTACTGGAAAAAAAAATAGAAGGACCTCTTTATATTAATTGGCTAGAGAAGTGCCACATACACACATGCCTATACAGAGAATGAGTCCAACAAATGCCATGAATAGAAAGTCAGTGAGGCAGTTCAAAAATAAAAAGAAAAATCTCCAGAAAACAAACTTAAAGACAAGGAAATATGTGACATAAATGATACAGAATTCAAGATTACAGTTCTAAAAATACTCAAGAAGATGCAAGAAAATACACACAGGCAAGTTAGCAACCTCAGAAAACAATTTAATGAACAAAATGAATACTTCACCAAAGAGAAAGAGAATTTCTGTTAAAAAAGAACCAAACAGAAATTTTGGAGATGAAGAATTCAATAAGAGAGATCAAGAATGAACTAGTAAACACAGAAAATAGAGCAAATCAAATGGATGAAAGGGTCAGTGATATCAAAGATACAAATCTAGAAATAATGCAGACAGAAAGACACCTGAGCATCAAAAAATTGAAAGAGCTCTACAAAAACTATCTGATTCCATCAGAAAAAGCAATCTAAGAATAATAGGTATGAGAGATGAAAAAGAGAGAGAGAAGGGAACTGAAAGCCTATTCAAACAAATAGTGGATGAGAACTTCCCAAACTTAATGAAAGAACTAGATCCTAGAATCCAAAAAGCAAACAGACCACCTGGTTACCTCAATCCAAAGAGGCCTTCTCCAAGGCACATTATATTAAAACTGTAAAAAAATAACAAAGAATGGATTCCAAAGGCAGCTATGGAAAAGAAGAAAGTAATCTATAAAGGAAAACCTATTAGGTTATCACTGAACTTTTCATCAGAAACTTGACAAGCCAGAAGAGAGTGAAACCAAATATTCAAACTACAGAGAGAAATTACCAGCCAAGAATATTTCCAACTAAGTTATTTTTTTTAATATGAAGGAGAAGTAAGGAAGGTTCTAGATATATATAAGCTGAAGGAATTCATAACCAGAAGATTTCTACTGCAGGGTTTAATCAAGAAGATTATTCTACCTGAAAGAAAGAACAAAAGGTCACAAATATATGAATAAGAACACCAAACAAAATTACAGCAGAAACAGAGATAATTTGTGACAACAAGACATAAAAGAGTGTGGGAAGGTCTGAATTTGCAAACAAGGATGGAGATAGGATGCATTCAAAATAAAAAGTGCTTTAATGAGATCTCATTTTTTTATTCTTTCTTTTATGTCCCTTGCTCTACATATCAGTGAAAATATTGCTGTATGGAATATCTGAGATTGTCCTGCCTATGTTCTCCTCTAGGACTTTAATAGTGTCACGACTTACATTTAAATCCTTTATCCACCTTGAATTTATTGTTATGTATGGTTTAAGTTGGTGCTTGAGTTTCATTTTTTTTTGCATGTAGCTGTCCAGAACTCACAACACCATTTGTTGAAGAGGCTATTTTTAGTCCATTTTATGTTGCTGCTCTCTTTTTCCAATATTAATTGACCATAGAGACTTGGGTTTATTTCTGGGCTCTCTGTTCTGTTCCATTGGTCTATGAGTCTGTTCTTATGACAGTACCAGGCTGTTTTAATTATAGTGGCCTTGTAATACCTGTTTGATACCAGGTATTGTGATTCCTCCTACTATGCTCTTCTTTCTAAAAATTGCTGCAGTTATTTGGGGTTGTTTATGGTTCCATACAAATTTTGAAGTATTTATATCTGTGAAATATGCCATTAGTACTTTAATAAGTGTTGCATTGAATCTATAAACTACTTTGAGTAGTATGGACATTTTGATTATGTTAATTCCTCTGATCCATGAACACATTATATATTTCCATTTATTTGTGTATTATTTAAAAGCTTCAGCATGTCTAAAGAAATCAGCATTAAAATGAAAAGAGAGCCAACCATATGGGAAAGCATATTTGCCAATGATACCTCAGACAAGGGTTTGATCTCCAAAATATATAAAGATCTCACACAACTCCACTCTAAGATGACAAACAACCCAATTAAAAAAATGGGCAATGGACTTGAACTGACACTTCTAGGAGGACATGCAGAGGGTCCAGAGACATATGAAAAGATGTTCAGCATCATTAGCCATCAGAGAGATGCAAATTAAAACCACAATAAGATATCATCTCACACCATTGAGAATGGCCATCATAAACAAAGCAACAAACAAGTGTTGGAGAGGTTGTAGAAAAAAGGGAACTCTAGTGCACTGTTGGTGGGATTACAGAGTGGTGCAGCCACTATGGAAAACAGTATGGAATTTTCTCAGAAAACTAAAAATGGATCTGCCTTTTGACCCAGCAATTCCACTGCTAGGATTATATCCTAAGAATCCTGAAACACCAATCCAAAAGAACCTATGCACTCCGATGTTCATAAAAGCACAATTTACAATAGCCAAGTGCTGGAAGCAACCTCAGTGCTCATCAGTAAATGAATGGATCAAAACAGTGTGGTACATTTACACAATAGAATTCTATTCAGCAGAAAGAAAGAAGGAGTTCCTGGCCTTTGGGACAGCATAGATAAAACTGGAAAGCATTATGCTAAATGAAATAAGCCACATGGTAAAAGACAAATGCCATATGATCTCACCTTTAACAGGAACATAAACAACAAAACAAACAAACAATCAAAATATAACCAATGACACTGAAATAGAGAGTGGGCTGACAGTGACAAGATGGAGAGGGAAGGGAATTTAAGAGGAAAAGGGGAAGGGTTTGCAGGAACAATTATAAAGATAGATGGGCAATAACAAGGGAAGTGGAAACAGGGGAGGGAGTTTGGGAGGGCTGGGGTTTTTGGGAGGAGTGGGGGGAAAATGGAGAAAACTGTACTTGAACAACAACAAATGTTAAAAAATAAAAAAATAAACTGTATATATGTTTATATGTATATAAACTGTACATATCACTGTATATAGGAAACATGATTTTTCATAAATCTAATGGTAATCATACACAAAAAACCTAAAACTGAAACACATAGTGTAGAAAAAGTGAAAATAGAGGAAATAAATATGGAATACCACCAGTAAAAAGAACAAACAGTACATAAAGGAAAAAACCAATGGAGGCACAGAGCTACAAGGAAAAAAATGAAAAAATGGCTGTAGGAAATTCTCACATGTCAATAATTACCCTAAATGTAAATGGACCAGACCAATAAAGTGGCACAGAGTAGCAGACTGGGGCAAAAAACTAAAACCAACCCTATGATGCTTTCAGGAGATATAACCAAGCTGCAAACACAAAGGTAGATTTAAAGTGAAAGTGTGGAAAATGATTCTCCAAGCAAATAACATGGAATCAGGAATAGCCATACTTATATCTGACAAATAGATTTCAAGATTAACAAAGATAACAAGAGACAAAGATGGACATTTCTTTATAAAGGGGACATTACAGCAAGAAGATATAACTCTCCTTATATATTCACCCAATCAGTGAGCACTAAAATATATAAAGCAAATACTAACAGAACTAAAGAGAGAATCTGACAAAAACATATAGCTGAGGACCTTAATATTCCACTGACAGCTCTACATAGATCAAACATACAGAAAAATCACAAAGAAATATCAGCCTTAAATGACACATTAGACCAAATGGACATAATTGACATTTATAGAGCCTTTCATCCCAGAATATCAAATTATACATTCTTCTCCATGGCACATAAAACATTCTTAAGAATAGACCATATGCTGAGTCACAAAACTAATCTCAACAAATTCAAGAAGACTGAAATTATACTAAGCATATTCTCTGGCCACTGTGCTTTGAAATTAGAAATCAATTGCAAAATGAATGTAAAGAAACCCACAAACATGTGAAGACTGAAAAAACATACTACTAAGACATGACTTGGTCAAAGAAGAAATAAAAGGTGAGATCAAAAGATACAATGAGAAAAATGAAAATGATTATATGACATATCAAAACTTCTGGGATGCAGAGAAAGTAGTAATAAAGGGTAAATTTATACATTGCAGGCCTATCTCAAAACACAAGAGAAATTCCAAGTCACACCTTCAAGAACTAGAAAAAAAAATAAAGAACAAAAGCAACCCAAAGTCATCAGAAGAAAGGAAATAATAAAAATTAGAGCAGGTAATGAAATAGAAAACAAAAAGACTATACAAAAATTAATACAACAGAAGAGCTGGTTCTTTGGAAAGATTAACAAAATTCACAAGCCCTTGGCTAGACTACCTATTGAAAAAAGAGAAAAGACTCATATAAACAAAATCAGAAATGAAAGAGGAAATGTTACTAAATATATATCAGGTACACAAAGGAATACTATGAAATACTAGAATACTATGAAAATCTGTATGAAACTAAATTCGGTAACCTGGAAGAAACGTGTAAGTTCCTATAAATACATAATATAACCTTCCTAGCCTGAATCATGAAAAACTGGAAAATCTAAATATACTGTTAAATAGTGAGGAACTGAAACAGCCATCAAAAACCTTCCCAAAAATAGAACCCCAGGACAGAGGGCTTAAGTAGTGAATTCTACTAAATGTTCAAAGAAGATTTGATACCTACCCTTATTAAAATCTTGCAAAAATTTAAAGGGGCAATACTTTTTTAACCCATTTTATAAGGCCAATGTGACCCTTATACCAAAACATGGCAAAGAAAACAGTAGAAAACTATAAACCAATATCTATGATGAATATGGAATCCAAAACCCTAAAAAATACTACCCAATTGAATGTAATACATTAAAAAGTAATAAACCACAATCAAGTGGGGTTCATTCCAGGGATGGTTCAGCATATGCACATTGATCAATGTGATATACCACATTAACAAAATAAAGGACAACGATAATATGATCTTATCAACAGATGCAGAAAAAACATTAGGTAAGATACAACATCCATTTATGATTAAAACACTAAATAAAATGGGTATAGAAGGAATGTACCTCAACATAATGAAGGACATATAATACAAACCCTCAGACAATATCATAATGGTGAAAAATGGAACACTTTTCCTTTAAAATCATGAACAAGACAAGGATGTTCACTGTTATCGTTCTTAGTTAACATAGCTCTGAAAGTTCTAGCTAGAGCAATCCAACAAATTAAAGAAATAACAGACATTCAATTGGGAAGAAAGAAGTAAAAGTGTTACTTTTTGCAGATGACATGATTCTGTATATAGAAAACCTTAAAGACTCATCCAAAAAACTATTAGAAACAATAAATACAGTAAAATTGCAAGATACAAAATCAATGTACAAAAAGTTCACTGCTTTCCTTTATGCTGACAACAAAACTTCAGGAAAAGAAATGAAAAAATCCCTTTTGCAATTTCAAATAAAAGAATGAAGGACCTGGGAATAAAATTGATAAAAGATGTGAAGGACCTATATACTGAAAACTACAAAGCATTCTTAAAAGAGACTGAAAAAGACAAAATGAAATTGAAAGAGATTCTGCTACATGGAATGGAAGAATCAACTGACAGTTAAAATGGCCATGTACCCAAAGCAATATTCAGATTTAATGCAATCCCCATCAAAATTCCAGTGTCAGATTTGTATGGAACCACAAAATACCTGAGATTGCTCAAAAACATCCAGAGAAAAAAGAATAAAGCCAGAAATATCACACTCCCTGACCTCAAATTATACTACAGATCTACAAAAATCAAAACAGCATGCTATTTGGTAGAAGAACAGACACACAGACCAATTGAATAGAATTGAGAACCCAGAAATAAAGCCACAGGCATATGGCCTAATAACTTTTAACAAAGGAACCAAAAACACACAATGGAGTAAAGAAAAGCTCTTAAAATGGTTCTGGGAGAATAGGAAAGCCATATGAAGAAGAATGAAACTAAATTATAGCTTTTCTGCTTGTATGAAACTTAATTCAAAATGGATCAAAAACCTAAATATAAGATCTGAAATAATCCAGAAAATTAGAAAATATTTTTAAATTAGAAAAATTAGAAAAAAATAGAAAATAATCCTAAAGAAAATATAGGTACTCAACTTAGGGTTCTTGGTCATAGAGAATGCTTTATGAATTTGACCCCAAAAGCAAGGGAAATAAAGGGAGAAAGAAATGAATAAGACTATATCAAACTCAAAAGCTCCTGAACACACACACAAAATTGACAACTAAACAAAAAGGCAATTGATTGAATGGGACACAATGTTTACAAACAACAGCACCAACAAAGTGTTAATATCCAAAGTATATAAAGAATTCATACAGCTCAACTCCAAACAAGCAAAGAATCCAATTAAAAAAAAAGTTAGAGCTGAATAGATACCTCCCCGAAGAAGACAAATGGCCAAAAGATATACAAAAAAGGTGTTCAACTTCACTAGTTATTAAAGAAATGCATATCAGAACTTCAAAAGGATACCATTTCACACCTGTTAGAATGGCTATTATCAAGAAGACAGATAATAACAAGTGTTGGAGTTGTTGCAGAAAAAAAGAAACCTTCATCCACTGCTCATGGGATTATAGACTGGTACAGCCAATATGGAAAATAGTCTGGCAGTTCCTGAAAAAATTAAGAGTATAGAGTTACCATATAACCAGCAATGCATCTCCAATGTATCTAACTGGAAAACTACAAAAAAAAAAAAAGTATTTGCAAAGATATGTGCACCCCTATGTTCATTGTATCATTATTCCCAGTGGCGATAACATAGAGACAAACCAAAGTGTCCTACAGAGGATTGGATAAAGAAGATGTGGTACATATATACAATAGAATACTACTCAGTAATAAGAAAAGATGAAAGACTGCCATTTGCAACAACATGAATGGATCTTGAGAGTATTATGCTAAGTGAAATAAGTCACTCAGAAAAAGCTAAGAACCAAATGATTTCACTCATATGTGGAATATAAAACTGAAACTCACAGACACACAGTCAACAGTATGATGGTTACCAGAAGGGTAAAAGATGGGAGTAATAAATGGTAAATGGGGCCAAATATATGACAATGAAAGTAGATTTTGGATGAAGGTGAGTTGAGTGGTGAGTAATAATTGCTTTAATTTTAATGAGTAATAAGAATAAATTAAAATAATATGGATAAATGAAAGTGTAAATGATAAGTCTGGGTCCTCAACAAATATCTAAATAAGAAATTAAACTCTAATCTGAACAAACATTAAATTTATGAGTATATAAAGACTGAAAGCTTCCCTGAATAAACACAGCACATCTTTAACCTAAACAAACCTTGGTAGTCATGTTTGTCCTTCTACCCATTAGTACCATAAATACATTTTTGATATGCTGCTGCCTAGAGTGATTAGCTCCAGCTCCTCTGCTCTTAATAAGCTCATTTAAAAATTCTTATTTCTTTTATATCATTCAATCTTCCAAAAGCATATTGGATCTGCATGTGTCAGGCACAGAGCTGAATGATGAAGACTCTGGAGAAAAACAAAGACATGGTTTCTGTCTTCATGGGGTAGTCATTCTGAAGAAGCAAATGATAGTAGACAAGTAAACAAACACTCACAAGCCAAGACTGTGCTAAGTACCACATAGGACATAGACCAGGTGCTGCATGGGAGAAAACTGGGGTGGAGGAAGCCATCTAGGGTTGCTACTGAAGAAGGCCTCTTTGAGTTGGGGTGAGATAAAATCTGAAACATCAAAAATGAGAGGAAAACCGTCAATTGAAGAACTAAGGGCAGAATTTCCATGCAGAGAAGTGAATGAGAGTCTGGGCAGAAATGAAACTTCCTGGAGAGACTGGGAAAGACTGTGCTGAAATATTGTTGGGAAGAAAAAACAAGACAGGTTGGACAGATAAGAGGACCCACATTGGGCATGGCCATGTAAGCCATTGCAAAGAACCTGGACTTTTTTCTGAGGGTAATGACAACTGCTGAAGTATTAAGTCAATATGTGACACAATCTGACTTACAGTTTTGAAAGATCCCCCCCAACTGCTGTGCAGAGAATGGATTATAGCATGTTTGTTGCAGAAAAGGCCATGCAGTGACCATTTCAGTCAATCTGGTCCATAAATGATGTAAGTTGGCCTAGGATGGTGGCAATAAAGATGGGAAAAAAGGTGGGAAAATTCAGGATCTGATATGAAAGTAACTGTAGAACTTGTTCATTTTTAGGCAGGAGAGGAAAAGCAAAAAGAACTAAAGAAAAAGTCTAATTATCTATCTTGTGCAACTGGGTAGGCAGTGATGCTATCAAATGAGAGAAAGGTTTGGAGAAAGGCAAGCTTGCTTTCCCATGACATGTATTTGTGGGCCCCGGAGCCAGGTTAGCAACGAAAGGACACAACTCATGTGCTACCAATTCATGTGCTACCAACTCATGTGCTCCCTGGATCCTCTCTATATACATTGCTTAGTTCTCTTGCTGTTCTAGTTATGAAAATTCCAAACTCTGACCATGGTTCCCACCCATACTACCTTACCATCCTTGAGTAGTACCAAAGAGTCAAGCACTTTACCTGATATTTTTTTCATTCTGGGTGATCACTCTTAAGCCAGCCAGAAGAAATGAAAAGAGTCTATCAACACCCTCCCAACCTAACTCCATTGGCCAATATTAAATTCTAGACATTTAAAGACAGACAGAAGGGGATGGACAGAGGATGAAAGGAGGGATTATGGGAGGGAAGGAGGAAGAGAGAAAGAGAAAACTCCATTCTATATATTCCCCAACTTCCCACTTCAAGTTTGAAGACAGTGTTTTCTCAATGGAGACATTCTCCAAGGGAGATGTGGCTGGCAGTGAATGCTACAATAATGATGACTCCTCTATACCTACTTGGGCTCCCACAAGGCTCAGTTTCCAGGGATTTATTTGATCTGGCATATTTGCCATGGCCAGTCACCTCACCCACAGATCACAACCAAGAACTTGTTTTTTTTTTTACAGCATTCTTCCTCCATTCCTTCACCCCTGCTTGTAACATCAGAAGCTAGTTAGTTCCACTGGCATATGAACCCCTAAGAAACTCCTGTGCATCAAGGAACACATTACTATATGCTAAGTGATTCCACACTTTATTCAATGGGTTTTACTGAGCCCATAAAATAATGTTATTCATATTTATTGTTCTGCACATCCCCCATCCAGATTCAGCATCACTGTCTTAAGGAAATTCTCTCAGAACCTTCTGGTTAATAAAACAAATCCATGTCCAAGCCTCTGTGTGTGACTGTACTAACTTCCATTTTAGTACTTAGCACTCAGCACTTTGATTCTGGGTCAAGGTTATATATTTGTTTCATATTTCTGACTAACACACAGGCATTGTTAAATAAGCATTATTATAAAAATAAAGCTAATTGGTATGTTAATACAGCACAGATTACATAGAGGATATAACAGGGTAGGTGTTCAATTAATAATTTGAAATGTTTATTGATTTATACAGATAAACTTCAACTTATATTTGAAATATATTTAATATATTTTCTTTGACTATTATAAGCATATATATTACTTACCACTGTAAACTATTTATATTTTGCAAGGTACTATTTCAGAAGATAAATAATTTCAAATGAAAATCTATAAACTCATCGGGGGATTGATATTAATGTACCCATTATACAGATAAATACCAAATTCTCATTCTACCTGTCCAATAACAACACAGATGCAGTATCCATTTACCTCAAAATATTTACAATATTCATAACATGCATGAGTCAAAAAATAGACAGCTAAAACAAATTATAACAACATAAAACTCAATTAAGGTCATGTAAACAATATAGCAACTGTTTGCTTTGAATTGGACCTCATTAACCTTTATCCAAGAATATGTAAAATACAAAAGAATTTGTGTTTCACACTTCAGGTTTAGAATTCCCTTTGTGTCAAGGTACAACTGGAAAAAACACATTGCTAACACCTGGATTTTTGGTATCTATAATAACAGGTAAGATGTATCTAGCACCACTATGAATATTTTCCATTTATTGTAATCATATTTTTATTGTTTTTGGAACACACTTGTCTCCATTTTTCCACCATCATTTTCCTCTGCTCCACCCATCTCACCTCCCACCCTGAACCCTACTCCCCTTTGTATTTGTCCATGTGTCCTTTATACATTCTCCTTGATGACCCTTTTCCTTCTTTCCCCTGTTATTTCCCTCCTCTCTCCCCTCTGGTTACTGTCAGATTATTCTTTATTTCAATGTCTCTCATTATATTTTGCTTGCTTGTTTGTTTTCTTGATTATGTTCCACTTATACATAAGATCATATGGTATTTGTCTTTCATGACCTCACTTAGTATAATGCTCTCCAGTTCCATCCAAGCAATCGCAAAGGGTAGGAGCTCCTTCTTTCTTTCTACTGCATAATATTCCATTGTGTAAACATACTATAGTTTTTTGATCCACTCACTCACTGGTGGGCACCTAGGCTGCTTCCAGCATTTTGCTACTGTAAATTTTGCTGCTCTGAATATTGGGGTGCATAGGTTCTATTGAATTAGTATTTTAGGATTCTTAGGTTATAGTCCCAACACCAGAATTCCTAGGTCAAAAAGTAGTTACATTTTTTGTTCTCTTAGGAAATCCCATACTCTTTTATACAATGGCTGCACCAATCTGCATTCCCACCAAAAATGTACTAAGGTTGCCTTTTCTCAAAAACCTGGAGAGCACTTATTATTTGTTGATTTGTTTATGATGGACATTCTCACCAGTGTGAAGTGGTATTTCATAGTGGTTTTAATTCGCTTCTCTCTGATGGCTAGTGATGCTGAGCATTCATTATATGTATCTGCACACTCTCTATGCCTTCCTTGCAGAAGTGTCTGTTCAGGTCCTTTGCCCATTTTTTAATTGAATTGTTTGTCTTCCTGGAGTGGAGTCGCATGAGTTCTTCATATATTTTGGAAATCAAACCCTTATCCAAGATATCATTGGCAAATATATTGCCCAATATGGTTGGTGCCCTTTTCATTTTAATGCTGTTTTCTTTAGCTGTGAAGATGCTTTTTATTTTGATGAGGCCCCATTTGTTTACTTTTCATTTTATGCCCCTGCACTGGGGGACATTCAGTGAAAATATTGCTATGTGGAATATCTGAAATTTTTCTGCCTGTGTTCTCATCTAGGACTTTTATGATATCTTGACTTATATGTAAGTCTTTTATCCGCTCTGAGTTTATTTTTGTATATGGTGTAAGTTGATGCTCAAGTTTCATTTTTTTTCTGCATGTAGCTGCCCAGATTTCCCAACACCATTTGTTGAAGAGGCTACTTTTACTCCATTTTATGTTTCTGCCCACTTTGTTGAGTATTAGTTGACCATAGAGACTTGGGTTTATTTCTGGGCTCTCTATTCTGTTCCATTCATCTATGTGTCTGTTCTTATGGCAGTAGCAGACTATTTTGACTACCCTGGCCTTGTAATATAGTTTGATGTCAGGTATTGTGATGCCTCCTACTTTTTTCTTCTTTCTCAAATTTGCTGCAGCAATTCGGGGTCATTTATGGTTCCACATAAATTTTTACATGTTTGTTCTGTATCTGAAAATATATCATTGGTATTTTAGTAGGTATCATGTTGAATCTATAAATTGTTTTGGGTAGTATGGACCTTTAGATGTTAATTCTTCCAATCCATGAATATGGTATATAGCTTAATTTATTTGTGTTTTCCTTCATTTCTTTCTTCAGTATTGTATAGTTTGTTGAGAACAGGTCTTTATCTCCTTGATAATGTTTATTCCTACATCCATTATTTTTCTTGTTGCTATAGAAAATGAGATTTTTTCCTCATATCTGTTTCTGGTGTTTCATTGTTTATGTACAAAAATGCCTTCAATGTCTGAATATTGACTTTTTATCCTGCTGTTTCGCCTAATTCACTTATTAGGGAAAGCAGTTTTTTGGTGGAGTGTATAGGGTTTTCTATGTACACTATCACGTCATCTGCAAAAAGTGACAGTTTTAATTCCTCTTTTCCAATTTGAATGTCTTTTATTTCTTTCTCTTTTCTGATCACTGTGGCTAGGAGTTCCAATACTATGTTGAATAGAAGTGGTGAAGTTGACATCCTTGTCTTGTTCCTAATCTTAGTGGGAAATATTTAGTTTTTGTCTGTTGAGTATTCTGTTGACTGTAGGTTTCTCATATATGGCCTCTATTATGTTGAGGTGTGCTGTCTCCATTCCCACTTTTCTGACTGTTTTTATCATAAATGGGTGCTGTACCTTATCAAATGCTTGTCCACATCTATGAACATGATCATGTGATTTTTTGTTTTTCCTTTTGTTTATGTTATGTATTACATTTATTGATTTGCAAATATTGTACTATCTTGCATCCCTGGGATGAATCCCACTTGATCATGGTGTATGATCTTTTGAAAGTATTGTTGGATGTAGTTCGCCAATATTTTGTTGAAGATTTTAACATCTATGTCCATCAGTGATATTGACCTGTAGTTTTCTTCCTTTTTTTTTTTTTTTTTGTCTTTATCTGGTAGTAGGATTAGGATGATACTGCTCTCATAAAAAGAGTTTGGGAGTCTTCTCTCCTATTGGATTTTTTTGAAAGATAGGGGTTAGCTCTTCCTTAAATGTTTTGTAAAATTCTCCTGTGAAACTGTCCAATCCAGTGCTTTTGTGTGCTGGGAGATTTTTGATTACTGCTTCAATTTCATCAGCTGTTATTGGTCTGTTCAGGCTTTCTTTTTTGTCTTGATTCAGTTTTGGAAGATTATATTTCTCTGGAAATTTGTCCATTTCACCCAGGTTTTCAAAATCTTGGCATATAGTTGTTCGTAGTAATTTCTTTTTATTTTTGTGGTATCAGTTGTAATTTCTCCTCTTTCATTTCTGATTTTATTTATTTGTGCCCACTCTTTTTTTTTTTTCTTGATGAATCTGGTTAAAACTTGCTGATTTGTTTACCTTTTCAAGGAACTAGCTCCTTAATTCATTGATCCCTTGAATTGTTCCGTTAGTCTCTATATAATTTAATTTAGCTCTCATCTTGATTATTTCCTTCATTCTACTCAATCTGAGCATTGTTTGCTCTTGTTCCTCCAGTCCTTGTAGATGTAAGGTTCAGTTGTTTATTGTAAATGTTTTTATCTTTTTTAAGGAGGCTTGTATTGATATGAACCTCCCCCTCTAGACTGACTTTGCTGTGTCCCATAGGTGTTGGACTATTGTGTGTTCATTTTTATTTGTTTCCAGCAACTTGTTGATTTCTTCCTTGATATCATTATTAACCCATTCATGGTTTAATATCATACTACTCAGTCTCCATGTGTTTGAATATATTTTTAGTTTTTTCCTTTAGGTTTCTTTCTAGTATCAAGCCCTTGTGGACTGATAAAATTCTTGATATGATTTTAATTTTCTTGAATTTGTTGAGGTTTGATTTGAGTACTATCATGTGGTCTATCTTTGAAAATGTTCCATGTCCATTTGAAAAGAATGTGTATTTTGCTTCTTAGGGACAAATGGTTCTATATGTATCAGTTAAGTTCATTTGATCTAATGTATTGTTCAGTTCACAATATCCTTGTTGATATTTTGTTTGGAAGATCTATCCATTTTTGACAGTGGAGTATTAAACCCCCTAGTATAATTATGTCACTATCTATATCTTCCTTGATGTTCTCCAAGAATTTTTTACATATTTGGATGCTCCTATGTTGGGTGCATATATATGGTTATAATCTTTATGTCTTCTTGACATAAAGGGAATCTTTATGGGAAAGGGAATCTTCCCTTGAGTATTATGACATGTCCTTCTGTGTCTCTTTTTATGGCCTTTGTTTGGAAGTCTGTCAGATGTAACTATTACTACTCCAGCTTTTTTTTCCTGTGCATTTGCTTGAAATATTTTTCCCCAACCCTTCACTTTCAGTGTGTAGGTCTTTTTTTCTCACGTGGATTTCTTGTAGGCAGCATATGGGAGGGTCATGTTTTCTTATCTATTCAGTTACCCTACATCTTTTGATTAGAGCATTTAATCAATTTACACTTAAGATTATTATTGATAGGTAGTTATTCATTGACATTTTACCCACTTTGTACTTGTACTCCTCTCTCTTTCACTTTTTCTTCCTATTCTTAAAGCAGTCCCTTTAGCATATTTGGCAATGCTGGTTTGGTGGAGGTGTATTCTTTTAGCCATTTTTTGTCTGAGGAAACTCCTTATTTCACCTCCATTATAATTGAGAACCTTTCTGGGTAGATTATTTTTGGTTGCAGGCCTTTGCTGTTCATAACTTGGAATATTTCTTGCCATTCCCTTCTGACTTGTAGTGTTTCTATTGAGAACTCAGCTGTCAGACTTACATGGGCTCACTTCTGTTTTACTTCCTGTTTCCCCTTTGCTGCCTTTAAGATTCTTTGTCATTGAATTTTGCCATTTTAATTATGGTGTGTCCTGCAGTTGGCCTCTTTTGGTTCCTCTTGATTGTGACCTCTTGTGCGTCCTGGAACTTGTGTGAATTATTCTCTAATCAACTAAGGGAAGTTTTCTATCATTTCTTTTTCAAACAGGTTTTCTATCACTTTCCCCTATTAGTCTTCTGGTGTACCTATTATACAGATGTTGTTATGTTTCTTGCTGTCCTGAAATTCCTTTAGCCCCTGCTCATTCATTTTGAGTCTTTCTTTTCCTTTTTGTGCCCTTTCTTGGAGTTCTTTTCTACCTAGTCCTCCAGCTCACCAATTTGATCCTCTGCTTCATGTAGTCTGCTTTTCATTCCTTCCATTGTGTTCTTCAAATCAGAAATTGTATTCTTTATTTCCTCTTGGCCCATTTTGATTGTTTCTATGTCCTTTTTTATGCTGATATACTTTGCAGTAAGTTCCTCGTAGTTTCCCTGTAGTTTTTGGTAATTTGTACTGAGCTCACTGAGCTTCCTTATAATCATTGTTTTGAACTCAATATCTGATAGTCGACTTGTCTCTATTTCATTCAGCACTCTTCCTGAGGATTCCTCCTTTCCTTTTGGTTGAATGTTGTTTCTTTGTCTCTTATTATTTGTGATACTCTTCTTGTCTTTGCTTCTTAAATTGATCTGTTTTGACTCCTTGAGTTTATGGTGTGAACTTCTATGGTAGAAGGCCTGTGAGATTCAGTGGTGCAGTCTCCTTGATCACCTGAACTTGATGCTCTTGGGATGCCCTTTACACTGTTTACGTTTGTTTTCTGGATATAATTTGTGTTTGATTGTTGTTGGGTCTTTTGTTGGTGGTTCCTTCCTGCCAGCTGTTTGATTGAGGGTCTCTCCACCCACCATGTCCTGTGTGCTGTTACGTAGTTGCTGCCAGACAAAAACACAAATCCTAGGAAACAAACCCACATCCGCAAAATTAACTACTCCCCCACAATACCACTATCAACAGCAAGTGATCCAGTATTAATAAGGGTGCAAAGAGATTAAGACTTTTATGAGAAAGAAGGGAAGATATGATGTACTGAAAAGAAAAATAATTTTAAGAGTGTTGAGGGAAGAACACTAATAAGAGTTGGAAATTGGAGCAATGAAAAGAAAGAAGGTAAATTTTACATTGTAAATAAAAAAGAGAATGAGGAATGTGGGATGGAATATGAGAAAGAAAGCAAATAGTTTTACTTTAAATAAAAATTAAAATAATATCAAATAAAATAAAGTGAGAGGGAGAAAAAAATGAAGGAGAAAAAAGTAAATAAATAATAAAAATATTGGAGTCAAATTGGAGAGAAAGATCCACCACAGTATTATCAACAACTGAGCTAAAATTAACATAGGTGGTATGGAGATAAGAGGGAAAAGAGAAACAAAGCTTAAGGGATGCCTAGAGAAATGGGAAGTGATTTTGAAATGATAGAGGGTGAGGGAATACTAAGAGTGAGGAACAAAAATCTGGCTAAGAGAGAGAAAAATTAAAATTTGGGATGTAAGGAAGAAGAACAAAAGAAAAAAATGGAGAATAAAGAAAAATAAAAGGGCAGGATGAAAGAGAAATAGAAGAAAGACAAAAAGAAAATAAACTGGCTAAGATAGCAAAATTAAAAATTTGAGACCCCCCCCAAAAAAAGAGTAAGAGAAGGTACCAGTAAAATTTGATATTTGAAATAGAAAATTAGTGAAGCTCTAGAGATAAAATTGAGGTAAAATGCAACAACTACCCGACCCACAACCAACTAGAAAAGATGGCTTAAATTAGAGAGAGAACCTGGATATTAAAGGAGTGGGGATAAAGCTTGTGAGATGACCACTGAGAAGAAAATTGGTTTTGTGTGTCTAGAAGGAGGAGAAATAGTAAGAGTGTGGAATGGAAACAAATTGTAGCTAGAGAGAAAAAAAATTTAAAGTGAAAATAATGCAAGGAAAGAGGAAGGTAAAATGGGGTAAGATAATGGAGGGGCAAAATATGTGAATTGAAATGCATTATAGTGTAAACTCTAGTGACTTCATATATACAAACTTGCTGGATAAGAAATGAATGTTAAAAAGCTATGCAGGAAAGAAAATATCACATATTATGGAGAAGATCACAATGGATTTTGTATTGGTAGCCTCTAGTATTTACCAATGTGTTTTTCTTTCTGGATCCACCTTTCACTTTGTCTGACTTTAGGCAGCCTGTTCAAGACTTTCAGGGATGTACTATCCCTGGCTGTCTCCTTCAGTTGTTAATCTAATCACTCTGCACTCTGCAGTCAGGTTTAAGTACTGTAGGGTGGGGCTGAATCCTTCCTGGGGTCAGGGCTATTGTTTTCCCTCAGGCTGATGCTGGAAGGAGAGTCATCTGCCTAAGCATGATAGCTGCTGCCATATGGGGGATGACTCAGCATCAGGATCCCAGTAGCTACTTTCTCAGTTCTCCCCACAAAGCCTGAATCCCCAGTCTCTCCTCAGGTGTCTCTAGTCTCTTCTGTCCCACCTTTGCCAGGAATCTACTGTTTCTGGCTGCCTCTTTCAGTTGTCAATGTAGTCACTCTGCACTCAGCAATCAGGCTTAAGCCCCATAGGGAAGGGCAGAATTCCTTCTGGGGTTGGGACTATTCGTTCCTCTCAGGCTGCTGCTGCTCATAGGGGAGTGGCCTGCCTCAGCAGGATGGCTGCTGCCTTATGGGAGATGATTCAGGACCCAGATACCAGCATCTACCTTCTCAGTTCTCTCCCCAAAGCTTCCGTCCCCAGTCTCTCCTCAGGTGTCACCAGCCCACTCTGCCCCTACATTTGCTGGAGCTCCAGGTAAGTGGAAGCAAATGAAAATTTGTGTGTTGGGCCTTTAAATGCTCTTGTTTAGCCATCTGTCTCTGCAACCCTGCCAGTTTTCACTGCTGGTTGTTATCTGTGTGACGTTCGGGGCTCTGGTGCTCTAGGCTGGGTATCCTAGCTTTGGGTTTACACCCCTTTTTCTCAGGGGGATCCAACTGGCCACTTACTTATCCATCTGATGCTGCTGCCTATGGGTGTCCAGCCAGCCCTCTTGAGACTCTACTGCACTCTATGTGAGATAGGTTGTGCCGAAGCTGATTCTTCTGTCTGTCTGAGCTTATAAAGCTTCTCACTATTGCTCAGTTGTTTGTTCTAGGTGGTTTCTCCACAATTGAGTTGTAATTACAGATTGGCCCTGTGAGAAGATTAGTGTGACTTCCATTCAATCCTCTGCCATGTTCCTCCCCTCCACTATGAACATTTTTAACACCTTGTTTAATACATAGTACTTGCTTGCATTACCCTTTTTAATCTTTAAACACTCTTTTTTGGGTGAATCTTTATTCCATTATATGTTGCCAAAGCCTAGGTTTAGAGAAGAAACATAACTTGCCTATGGTCTCACTGCTAGCCATCAACACAGCAAGTAACTAAACTGAAGATTTCTTCAGAGTGTGCATGCTCAGTGTCATGCTACTGGCACTCCTCTTTATCAGACTCTACCTGTTACTGCCACTGCTGTGAAGAATTCCTGAGCTCTAACTACTTGTATCTCTAAGAACACAGAAATTTCTTGTTCTCTTTCATTTTGTGCATAACTTGTACATATTCTACTTTATGATTAATTTATTTTTTAAATGTTTTTTATGGTAGTACCAAAATCTCCCAATGGAATTAATGAATATCCTTTATTGCACTGTAATATGCAAAGTATAAATGCCTTCTCAGATTAATAGCTGAATTAAAACTAAGGTGGTTAATGAACCTCAAAGACTATTTATGCTAAGGCAATAGTAGTTGTTCTTTTACAGTCAGCCTTTAGCAGTAAATACAGGAGGAATATATTTTATCTTACCTGATAGTGTTAAAGATGTTTTTTCTAGAAAGGATTTGGCAAGATACATTCAAATGCCAAATAATATAAATATGTTGGAATATTTGTAAATGATTCACAGTTTTAGTGGAGCTTAAGATAGTATAGTTCAGATTAATAAAGTACAGTCATACCTTGGTACTCATCAGCATCAGAACATGTTAAACCCTATACTTGTCACATTTTGAGGAGACAAAATGTTTCAGCACTTAGCACTTTCTCAGGACTTGTCAAACTTGCTAGACCTTGTATGAGTCAGGATGCCACCCTGCAAGAGAAAATGATTTATGACTTTTTGCTTGCTCAGTACTAGTTGGTTTCAGCACTTGTCATGAGTTCTGGAATGAATTAACAAGTACTGAGATAACATTGTACATATGTTTGAGAAAATTTTAATGAAGTAAAGTAAATAAAAAACTTGAGTTATATTACTAAATGCACTCTTAATTACTTATATACAAATTCTATTTAAATTTTTTGACTCTGATTTACAGAAATTGGTCTTGTTTTGGTTAACTGAATGAAATTCATGACAAAAGGTACTCAGATGAGTGGCTAGTTTCATCATCTGTGGGAAATATACATGGGCTAATATGAAAACTGCTTGAAATGACTATTATGTGTGCACAAAATGTATGTATGTTCTTATGTAAAAATCAGGAAGACATTTAGAAATAGATTGTGTTTTTTCTTCCTTTTATTATCATTTACTATAATCTTCAAGGTAACTATTACAAAAGAATAAGCTCTCTGTCCATCATTTCCAGATGAACAATGTTTTACAATAGTGTTATAGACAAGATCTGCTTTCTAAGATCTGTGAACTTACTGGGAACAAAAATACCATATTTCACTATGTACAGAAATGCTGACTTTTGATTTACAGTGACATATACATGTTGTATCAAGTGAAATCTTTTGAAAAATTACTTATACATGACAAATCAAATGTTCAAATATATAAATATGGAAAAACCATGTTTCTGAGGTCTTAACTTAGGATTGCATAATTGTTTATCACAGTAGCAACATTAATCTCTTAAAATAGTAACAACATTTCTAAGAGAGGAGTAAATGATACATTATCTAATCATAATTAGTTAACTACCCTGTTGGAATACTTGGATTACCATATCAAAATTATGCACCTAAGGGTGTCCAAATTTTCCAGAGTACCATCATCAAATACTCATCTGGGTCACTAATTAGGAATATCAAGATATCTAAAAAGTCCAAGTCCTTATATGAAATGTTAAAAGGATTTATCTAAGAAAAATAAGATAAAAATATGAACAGTAAAATGACAGCAAGCACTCAATTATTAACAACCACACCAAAAACAAACTAAGGAAACAACTGGAACAGGAACAGAACCACAGAAATGGAGGTCACATGAGGGTTATCAACAGGGGATGGGAGGGGGAGAGAGGGGGAAAATATAGAGAATAAGTAGCATAGATGGTAGGTAGGACAGAGGGAGGGTAAAAATAGTATGGGGAAAGTAGAAGCCAAGAACTTATATGTATGACCCAAGGACATGAACTAAAGGCAGGGACAGGAAAAATGTGGGTGGGAGGGGGTGTGCAGGTGAAGAAGAGTGAAGAGGGAAAATAGGATAACTGTAATAGCATAGTCAATAAAATATATTAAATAAAAATGCAATTATTGTTGTCATAGCCCAAAATAAAGGACCTAATTTTCTCTATATTTACATCACCTAGCTACAGGAAGAATCTCAACTCTTCTTTTCCTGTTTCCCTGTCTTCCTTTATTGTTACATTTTTAGGAGAATGAGGTTAGCAGTAACTTTTTCTTCCATGTCCTATTTCCCTACCTTTTAGACCCTACTATTTGTGTTAGACAAAGTTATAGTTAGTCATACTTAATAATCTAAATCTTATATTTTTACCTCCTTTGTTCACTTATGCAATGCTGCACCATACATCCTCATCCATTTCTCTTGAAAAGAAATATATATACTCACTCTCTCTACTTTAAGAAGAATAAACAGAAGTACCATTCATTTTTAAGTTACACTTATAAAGTGTGAGTGAAAATTATCAAGTGAATTGTTACATTAAAAACAACAACAACAGCAAAACAAGCCCTGGCTGGTGTGGCTCTGTAGATGGAGCACTGGCCTGAGTAGCAAAGGGCTGCTGGTTTGATTTCCAGTCAGGACACATGCCTGGGTTGCAGGCCAGGACCCCGGTAGGGGGAGCACAAGGCAACCACACATTGATGTTTCTCTCCTTCTCTTTCTTCCTCCCTTCCCCCCTCTCTAAAAATGAATAAATAAAATCTTAAAAAAAAAAAGAAATTCTGTAAAGTACAGACTTTCAAGTTTTCTCTCCTGAACTTTCTTTATGTTCACTGTAATTATTCCAGGACTTACTCTGACATCACATTATCCAAGGGTATGCACTAAATTTCCCAGGTTCCAGGATAACTTGGAAATGTCACTGAATAGTGATATAGATGTGGGAATATCGTACTGTTAGTCTGTTGAAAGAATTTAAAAAGAATAATTTTATTAGGTATTGTTCACCCCTTTAATTTAGTGTTTATTCATTCATGCATGCATTCATGCATTCATCATTTAGTACCAACCATACACTGGGCACAAGGCTATACAAATTTAGACTGAGTCTACAATGTGCCCTCAAGGCTCAGACACCATGTAGTAGGTACAGAAGAATGGCAAATTAGGTGCCAGGATGAGCTCCCATGGGGCTGTGCACAGGCATTGTGGGAACCAATCTGAATAAGAGTTGGATTTAGAAACATTCTCTAGATGAGTGAAATGTCACTGGAGTTCTAACCCATAGGTCATGAAGGTCTTCCCCAATATCAGTTTGCAGTGTTTCCAAAAACTATTGTACCAGAGATTTCTTCAAAATAAAATTATTACACTATTTCATAACACTTTAGGAAAACATTCCGCATTTTTTAACATTGCTAAAGAAAGCCATATTATACAAATGAAGGCATGTCACAGTTTAATTGACAGCATTTTCCACATTAATAGTCCATAAAATAATGATGCCTCTTAACATTCAAAGGCACCTCAAGTTTGATGATTTCTACTGAAAAAACATGAGTAGCCCTGATCAGCTTCTCCTCAATTGTAAAGGCATACAATTCCCTCTTACTCACCATAGAGAATTAAACACTATGACCACCATTTCTGCCTCCAACTTGGCAAGTGGCTTAAATAAATTGTCCATGACAAGTTTATTCACTTATAAAAAATGGCTGCAGCTTGCCCATCCATTCACAAATTATGAAATAAAATGTTCTAGAATTTCTATTCTGAAAAGTCTATTTTTTTCCAGAAAATATGTTAATATAGTTGCTTAAACTACTGGATCAGGGATGACAATTAATTTATAGAAACCCACTGATGTCATCCCCAATTATTTTATAGCCTAAGAGCCTAAGTAGACCAAGCTTCTCAAAGACAGTTGTAATTATGAAAGACCAGAGAATGAGATTCCTTCCACACATCACCTACCACAAAACCATAATAAGTAACTGCTTGTCAAAGGTATTGAGAATTTCTATTACATATGGACCAAGTTGTGCAGACTAAAAAAGAAGTATGTGAGACTTAGATAAATGGCTTAAAAAACTTATGTTCTCAACTTTATTCATAATTTTTATCTTCTCAGCATATTGCTGAGATCAGTGTAATGTTCAGTGTATTGTATTACTGTGTTAAATATACTCCAGCTCTTTAATAATCTGCATAATATGTCATCTTCTTGGACTCTTATTTTATTTAAAATACTGTGACACATAACAAAGTAAGAATAATATATTTCAATATATTTAATATTCAGTGTATTTGAAGTACTTTAGGATGTTTTCAAGACTGATTTTAATAAGCATAATGAGCAATTTTTATTTTGGAAATTATAATAGTCTTTATTTTCCTAACAGAAAATATTGACCTTAAATGACTCAGTAGTTTCTAAAAACTAAACTCACACAGCAAATTGAAATGCAAAACATGCTTATCTGGACCAATTATTCACAGAGAAATAAGGACACACTAAGTGGATCACAGTTCTGAAAGAGCTTACCTACTGAAGGTGAGATTTGCAGATAAGTGATACAAAAACTTTGCTCAAGCTCAGAGCCAAAGCTATATGCAGTGATGAGCAGGCTACCACTGAAAGGATTCTAACTGCTTCAACCCTTTGTGTTTTATTACAGATGTTAATCTACTAATCAAATATATAATGCCAGTATCTCTCTCTTTCTCTCTCTGTCTCTCAACTAGTTACAGTTTTATTTCAGTACAATAGTACATTAATGAGACCATAGATTATAAAATCAATGTGATGTGTTCCAGTGAGCACCAGTCCCATGTGGAGAGTGAAGTTGCCCCTATGGATTACAGATCATGAGAATGATATTAGTAAAAATGTGAAATCAATTGGTTTATACCTACAATAACCAATTTGATAGCCACTACCACATGTAGCTATGTAAACATCCCAGTAGTCATATTTTAAGTGTTCAGTAGTCACATGTGCTTGCCATATTGAATGTGTCAGAAAGTCTTATTGGATAGTACTGGTTTATGCTTGATAGTTCTCCAAAGCTATGGGTTTGTGTCTGTATCCAGCAGCAAGTGAACACAGCCTTTGGGCACAGTCCCAGTGATGGCACTGAGAATTAAGGACTGTATGATCGTCCCTCACTTTCTTGGCCCAGAGATCAGTCTTGGCAGGCTCCCTGGTTGAGTGTCCCTGACTTCTGTGTGTCCCTGAACCCTTCATGCTAAGAGGCTCCTCTCCAGAAATTGCCTGACCCCTGTTCACTTTGCTCAGCCTTCCACCTGCTGTCATCCCCTTTTCTTAAGGTTAATCCTTACATTTGTCCTATTACTTCATTTACCAAGAATTTTACATTTCTTTTCAACTTTGCTGAGATTTTAATGAAAATAATGATACTTTTCTTCATAATCTGGTTATATAGACTTACAGGGATATAATCCTAGGCCTATTTTCCCTACAAGCCCTCTAAATTTTAGTGCATAACTTAGCAAAATGTTTGCTGTTTCAAAATGAATATATTCAAAATGTCTGCAGAGATTCTAGAAACAAAGTAGCCAAGGCTTGAGTTCAGGATATGAGGTCCCTGCAAATACCTCCAGGGTGAGATTACTTGCACAGAGACATCAGGGAGCATGACACAAAGACCCAGGTGGCAGAATGGTGAGGAGGACAGAAGGATGGGCCTTATAGACAATACTGCAAATGCATGTCTTTATTTTCAAAAACAGTAACTGGCCATCAGATGTTTCTCAGAGGCCATTAATTCTAATGCAACTTTTTTTTTTTGGTGAGTAGATGTTTTTCTGTGGAAAAACATAAAGTTTCTTCCAGAGAGGCTGCACAGTGATGAGAAAGACCTAAATTTTCATTTATACATTTTCACATTTTTTATTTATTTTTGTCACATGTATACATTAGCTACTCAAATAGATAATTTTTAAAATATTCCTTAAAGATCCTTTGTGCTGTGCACTTTGAAGACAAATGAGTGATTGTGGGTAGAATGACCCAGAAGTCATAGAAATAAAGCAAAGTAGTGGGAATAGAATATTGGTTGGCTTATACTTGAAAGATGAAGAAGCCATTGCATGTGACAAGAGAGACAGAACTCAGTCAGCAGGAAGGAGCCAGAGAGAAATATGAAAATGCAAGCTGTACAGAATGTAAGTAAATAAATATGGTCCAGGATTTTTTCTATAAATAATTAAAATTTCAGCTCATCTGTACTTAATATATTCATTCCCCTTAAATGAGTAGCATTTTTCATGTAAGATCATTTATATTGTTTAAAATGAATAAATAATATGTAAATATTTTCTTTGTAAACAGAAAACATCCATTTTAGTACTGATGACCCTTTAGATAAAATGTTGCTCATTCTTCAAATGTTAATGACAGTTTTTGCATTTTACATGTTAAAAATCATTATGGACATGACATTTCTAAAAAGAGACAATTTTTCCAGGGACACTAGTAATATTACACTTTGTATCATATTTTTGTTGTACTCTGAACTGTTTGAATCATGGATTACATGAATCTCTGCTTTTCAACTTCTGTGATCAAGGATCACTTTCCCTTCTTCCCCATCAATCTGTCTTGGATTGCCAGAATAAAAGTTAATTACTAATTTAATTATAATTAACTGTAAAGTATATTAATTAATAATGAAATGAAACATGACATACAAGAAGACAAGCTAAAATGTTTATCAGACTCAATCAGTAAAAATGATGATGTTACTTTGTTATAAACACTCTTATTAACACTAATAGTTTTTATTTTTAATTGTTGTTCAAGTACAATTTTTTGTCTTTTACTCCCATCTCAGTCCACCCTGCCAGTGCTCCCCACCTCCCTCCCATTTCCACCTTCCATATATTTTGTCCATGTGTCCTTTATACTTGTTCCTGTAAACCCTCCCCTTTTTCCCCTGAAATTCCCTCCCCTCTCCCCTCTGACCATTGTCAGCCTGTTCTCTATTTCAGTGTCTTTGGTTATATTTTGCTTGTTTGTTTTGTTGTTTAGGTTCCTGTTAAAGGTGAGATCATATGGTATTTGTCTTTTACCGCCTGACTTATTTCACTCAGCATAATGCTTTCCAGTTCCACCTATGCTGCCGAAAAGGGTAGTATGGAATTTGCTAAGAAAGCTATAAGTACTCTTAACTACTATCTTAGTTTCTACCTCCTGGCCAATCCAAAACAATCTCTGATGTAATAACTGTGGGCTGCACACAACTCTCTGAGTGCCAAGGTTTAATAAAAGCACCTTTTTTTGAAAGGTCAATATACAATTCAACAAAAATATCTCAGTTAAGTCTTGCCATATATATATGTTAGTGTGAGTGTGTGCATGTGTATAGCTATTGTGGTAAATGTTATTAAATTACTTCATTAGAATATAGTGAGAGAGAAGCCATACAACCTATGACAGACAGAAGAATCAGCTTCAGAACTACCTATCTGCACCTGCACAAAAGTACACAAGACATGGTGGGTGGAGGGGCCCTCAGTCAAACACCTGGTGGGAAGGATCCACCAAGGAAAGACCCAACAACAATCAAAACCCAATTACATTCAGAGAACAAACACAAATGGCATAAAGGGCATTCCATGAGCATCAAGTTCAGGTGATCAGGAGAATGCACCACTAAACCTCACAGGCCTCGTATCATAGAACTGCACACTGCAAAGTCAAGAAGTCAAAACAGACCAGTATGAAAAGCAGAAGAGTCTCACAAATAATGAAAAGACAAAGAACAATCCCAAATTGAAAGTAAAGGAGGAATCCTCAGAAAGAATGCTGAATCAAATAGAGGTGGTGCAACTATCAGCTACTGAGTTCAAAAAAGTGGTTATAACGAAGTTCAGTGAGCTCAGTACAAATTACCAAAAACTACAGGGAAACTACGAGGGACTTACTGCAAAGTGTATCAGCATAAAAAAGGACATACAAACAATTAACAAGGTCCAAAATGAAGTGAAGAATACAATTTCTGAATTGAAGAACATAGAAGAAGCAATCAAAAGCAGGTTAGATGAAGCAAAGGACCAAATCAATGAGCTGGAGGACAAGGTAGAAAACAACTCCCAGAAAGAGTAAGAAAAGGTAAAAAAGACTCATAAAGGACAAAGAGGGGTTAAGGGAAATGTAGGATAATATGAAACGTAAAAATATCTATACAATAGCGATACCAAAAGGAAAAGAAAAGTAAGGAATAGGAAATCTGTTTGAAAAAGTAATACAAGTCCAGGAAACAGAGAGGGTCCCAATCCACATGAACATAAAAGGACCCACTGCAAGACACATCATAATTAAAATGGCAAAACTCAAAGAAAAAGAGAGAATCTTAAGGATGGCAATGGAGAAACAGGAAGTAACATACAAAGAAGCCCTGATAAGCTAGCACCTGACTTCTTCATAGAAACATTACAAATGAAAAAAGAACGGTAAAAAAAATATTCCACATAATGAAAAGCAAAGGCCTGCAACCATGACTACTTTATCCAGCAAGGCTCTCAATTAAAATGGAAGGTGAAATAAGGAGTTTCCCAGACAAAAGAAGCCTCAAAGAATACACCTCCACCAAACCAGCATTGCCAGATATGCTAAAGGAATTGCTTTAAGAAGAGGAAGAAAAAGAGTGAGAAACAGAGGGACACAAGTAAAAAGGAGGAAATGAATAAGTACCTATCATTAATACCCTTAAATATAAATGAATTAAATGCTCCAATCAAAAGACATACAGTAGCTGAATGGATAAGAAAACATGACCCATACACATGCTTCCTAGAAGAGACCCACCTCAGAAAAAAAAGACCTACACAGACTGAAAGAGAATGGTTGGAGAAAAATACTCCAAGCAAACAGACAGGAAAAAAAGCCAGGATAGCAATACTTATATCTGACAAAACAGACTACAAAACAAAGGCCATAAAAAGATAACAAAATGACACTTCATGATACTCAAGAGAACATTGCATCAAGGAGACATATATAATGTAAACATAAGTACGCCATATAGGAGCACCCAAATACATAAGGAAATTCTTGGAGGAATTCAAGAAAGATATAGACAGCAACATAATTATACTAGGGGATTTTAACACCCCACTATGAACAATGGATAGATCTTTCAAACAAAATATCAACAAAGGCATTGTGAAACTGAACACTACATTAAATCAAATGGACTTAACTGATACATATAGAACCATTCATCCCTAAGAAGCAAAATACACATTCTTTTCAAAACACATATGGAACATTTTCAAAGATAGACCACATGATAGGCCACAAATCAAGCCTCAGCAAATTCAAGAAAATTGAAATCATATCAAGCATTTTCTCAGACCACAGCAGCTTGAAACTAGAAACCAACCTCATGGAAGAAATTCAAATATATTCAAATTCATGGAGACTGAATAAGATGCTACTAAAACACAAATAGGTTAATAATGAGATCAAGGAAGAAATCAACAAGTTGCTGGAAATAAATGAAAACAAACACACATCAGTTCAAAACCTGTGAGACGCAGCAAAGTCAGTCTTAAGAGGGAAGTTCATAGCAATACAGGCCTACCTAAAAAAGTTAGAAACATGTCAAATAAACTTAACCCTACATCTACAAGAACTTGTGGAACAACAACAAACAGTGCCCAGCCTGACTAAAAGGAAAGAAATAATCAAGATCAGAGCAGAATTAAATGACCTAGGGACTAAAAGAACAATTCAAAGAGTTAATAAATCCAGAAGGCAGTCTTTGAAAAGATAAACAAAATCAACAAGTCTTTAAAGAGAGTCATCAAGAAAAAAGGAGACAGGACCCAGTTAAATAAAATCAGAAATGAAAGAAGAGAGATTATAACTGATACCACAGAAATACAAAGGATTATAAAAAATTATTACAGACAAGTACATGCAAGAAATTTGAAAACCTTGGTGAAATGGACAAATTTCTACACAAATATAATCTTCCAAAACTGAACCAAGAAAAGCAGAAAGCTTAAATAAACTGAAAACAGCTGCTAAAGCAGTAATGAAAAATCTAGCAGCCAAAAGCCCTCGACCAGATGGTTTTATGGGAGAATTTTACAAAACATGTAAGGAAGAACTAAGCCCTATGCTTCTAAGACTATGCAAAAAGTCCAAAAAGAGGGAAGACTACCAAACACTTTTCATGACACCAGCATCATCCTAATCCTAATACCAAACAAAGACACAACAAAGAAAGAAAACAACAGGTAAATGTCACTGATGAACATAGACACTAAAATCCTCAACAAAGTACTGGCAAACCTCATCCAGCAATACATCAAAAGGATCATACACCATGATCAAGGGGGATTCAACCAAGGATGAAAGGATACAAATACAATATTCACAAATCAATAAATGTAATATATCACACAAACAAAAGGAAAGCAAAAGTTACATGACCATATCAATAGATGCAGAAAAAGCATTTAACAAGGCACAGCACCCATTTGTGATTAAAATACTCATCAAAGTGGGAGTAGAGGGAGCATACCTCAAAATAATAAAGGCCATATATGAAAAACCAACAGCCAACATCAAACTCAACAGACAAAAAGTAAATATTTCTCACTAAGATCAGGAACAAGACAAGGATGTCAGCTTTCACCATGTCTATTTAACATGGTATTGGAAGTCCTAGCCACAGCAATCAGACAAGAAAAAGAAATAAATGGCATCCAAATTGGATAACAGAAAGCAAAACTGTCACTGTTTGTAGGTAACATGATAGTATATATAAAAAATCCTATAGACTCCACCAAAAAAAAAAAAAAAGTCAACCTAAGAGGTGAATTTGGCAAAACAGCAGGACACAAAGTCAATATTCACAAATCAAAGGCATTTTTTTGTATATCAACAATGAAATATCAGAAAAAGAAATCAGGAAAAAAATCTCATTTGCAATGACAACAAAATTAAAGTACCTAGGAGATAAAAGACCTGTACTTACAAAACTACACAATACTGAAGAAAGAAATTAAGGAAGATACAAACAAATGGAAGAATATGCCATGTTCATCAATTGGAAGAATTATCATCATCAAAATGTCCATACTACCCAAAATATTTTATAGATTCAATGGAATCCCTATGAAAATATCAATGACATATTTTACAGGTATAGAAGAAGCATTTCAAAAATTTATATGGAACTATAAATGACCATGAATAGCCACAGCAATTTTGAGAAAGAAAAACAAAGTAGGAAGGATCAAAATACCTCCCATCAAACTATATTACAAGGCAACAATAATCAAAATAGCCTGATACTGGCATAGAAATAGACATATAGATCAATGGAACAAAATAGAGAGCCCAGAAATAAACTCAAGTCTCTAAGGTCAATTAATATTCAACAAAGCAGGTAGAAACACATACATAGAGTAAAAATATCCTCTTCCACAAATGGTGTTGAAAGTTCTGGACAGCTACATGCAAAAAAACAACTCAACCACCCATTTACACCATACACAAAAATATACTCATGATGGATAAAAGACTTAAATGTAAGTCATGATTCCATAAAATCATAGAGAACATAGGCAAGAAAATTTCAGATATTCCACGCAGCAATATTTTCACTGATATGTCCTCTAGAGCAAGAAGCATAAAGGAAAGAATAAACAAATGGAACTTTATCAAAATAAAGTGCTTCTGTATGGCTAAAGAAAACATTAGCAAAATGAAAAGGGAACCAACAAACTGTACGTCAAATATATTGCTGATGGTATCTCAGACAAGGGTTTGATCTCCAAAATATACAAAAAACTCATATGACTATACTCCAAGGAAAACAAGCAATCCAATTAAAAGATAGGCAAAGGACCTGAATAGACACTTCTCCAGGGAGGAAAACAGAGGGTCCAGAGACATATTGAAGGATGCTTAGCATCACTAGCCATCAGAGAGATGCAAATTAAAACAATTATGAGATACCACCCTCACACCATTGAGAATGGCCATCATAAACAAATCAACAAATAAATAAGTGCTGGCAAGGTTGTGGAGAAAAGGGATTTCCAATCTAGTGCACTGTTGGTGGAAATGCAGACTGCTGCAGCCACTGAAGAAAACAGTATGGGATTTTCTCAGAAAACTGAAAATGCAACTACTTTTTGACCCAGTAATTCCAATGTTGGTACTACACCCAAGGAATCCTGAAACACTAATGCAATAGAACCTATGCACCCCAGTTTTTATAGCTGCACAATTTACGATAGCCAAGTGTTATAAGCAGCCTATGTGCCCATAAGAAATAAGTGGATCAAACTGTTGTGGTATATTTACACAATGAAATATTACATAGCAGAAAGAAAGAAGGAGCTCCTACCCTTTTCAACACCATGGATGGAATGGTAGAGCATTATGCTAAGTGAGGTAAGCCACAGGATGAAAGACACATTCCGTATGATCTCACCTATAAGTGGAACCTAATCAACAAAACAAACAAGGGAGCAAAATATAACCAGAGACTTTAAAATAAAGAACAAACTGACAGTAAACAGAGGGGAGAGGGGAGGAAGGTAATGGGGGAAAGAAGGGAAAGGGTCATCAAAGAACATGTAGAAAGGACTAATGGACAAAGCCAAAGGGGGGTAGGATTGAGGGTGGAATGTGAGGGTGGGTTGGGTAGGAGCATGCGGTGGTGGGTAAATGGAGACAACTGTATTCAAACAACAATAAAAATGATTAAAAAATTAAATGAAAAAATTACTTCTTTAACATTACTTGAAAAATTTAACACACAACCAAAAAGTAAATTATTATTGCCTATTTTGAAAAGGTTGAGGTAAACTGAGTTTTTTAGTAAATGTATGGTCACTCCATTTTGTACCTAAAATGAAGATGAATGCAAACATAATATTTCCTGTACTTAGTTTACATAAATTTGATAAAGCACAAAGACACATTTCTCAATCTATATAAGCACAGGGACACATTTTTTAGACTATTAGAAATAAAATTTGATCATAAAAGCATACCCACTGTTCTACTGCCTATGTTATATATATGAAATGACATCAATTTCTCATATGCAACTTACCAATTTTCATCATTCAAAGTTGATTTACATGTTGTCTGATTACCTTGCCTTATCTTTTCCACCTAAGGGTAGTAACTGTTATAAGACCGAATTTAGCATATTCTCTAAATAATTAGCCTAAAGTGGTACAGGTTGTACAATTGATAATGATGATGAATCACAGCCACAACAAATTAAATTAGCTAAAGACAGAGCAAATTGAGATGGTATTAATATTTTTTAAATAGGGGAACTTTAACAATAATAATTTTTTCATTAAAATGAACATATATTTCAAAAAAAGAGCCCTGGCTGGCGTAGCTCAGTGGATTGAGCATGGGCTGTGAACCAAAGCATCGCAGGTTCGATTCCCAGTCAGGGCACATGCCTGGGTTGCAGGCCACGGCCCCCAGCAACCGCACATTGATGTTTATCTCACTCTCTCTTTCTCCCTTCCTTCCCCCTCTGAAATAAATAATAAAAAGAAATCTTTAAAAAAAATGAACATATATTTCATTGAACTTTCAATGATATCAGTGAAAAATCCATACTTATATTTATAAAGATATCAGTTTTCTACTAACGTGACATATTGAAGGCATTTATAACATCTGTATTGCTAATTATTTCATACATAACTGTTCATAGTGCACGTGTCAATTTTGAACATTCAAATACATATTCTGAGGATAGAATCTGAATACAAATATGTAATTATTATGGTTCTGAAAGTGTAATAAATAGGGAACATATGAAATTAATGTCAGGGATTTATTCTGAAACTGACAAATATGGATTTATGAAAGATGATTTTAATATGTATTTTGTGTCAGCTTTTAAGTGATTACTTTTATCTTAAGCAAGAAACAGACACACACTCATAACTCCCTTCTGAGGAAAAATGCAACCTATTTCTTCCAAAAAATGAATTTTTAAAAAATGGGGATCCTTTAAGTGAAATCTGATGCATATTTTCAAAATAATAACCAATTTAAACATAAAACACTTTGTTTTACATGCAAAAACCTATTTTCACAACAATAACACAGTTACTATTTATATCTCCATTCTGAGAATAACCCACAATGTAAGGAAAGGAACACAGATAATTCTTGAGGCACATTATAAAGAATAGTTTCTGGTGGATTTCCGGCCAAGATGGAGGCATAGGTAGTCCCACTGTGCCTCCCTGCGCAACCAAAAATAACAACAACAAAAATTGAGAAACAAGAAACAACCAGAACAGAGAGAAATGAACTGAATGGAAGTTGGACTACCATACCTCCAGACTGGTAAGGAGCAGGGGAGTCGGAGGCCCACGGAGAGAGGTTAAGGGGTCCTGGCAGTACAAAGCGCTGGCTCGCAGACAGGGGCGTGCAGGGCACAGACGACAGTTGGCGGATGGGTGGCAGACCCTGGGCGCAGGAGGCGACGAGCAGACCCAGTGAGGGGCGCAAGGCAGCTGGCTGTTCGAAGCCACACATTCACACGCAGACAAACTAAGCGAAAACGGGCAGCAACACAGACCGTGCAACCCAGGGCCCCAACGCCAGGAAACAAAGCCTAAGAGCACTGACTGAAAACACCTGTGGGAGCTGAGGCCGGGAGATTCTCTCAGCCTCACAGGAGGCTCCTCGGGGAGACCCACAGAGTCCAAGAAGGTACACAGGCCCACCCACCTGGGAGCCAGCACCAGAAAGACCCAGTTTGATTGTGGGAGGCAGCAGGGGGGACTGAAGTCCTGGTGAGAGTGGAGCAGGCACCATTGTTCCCTCTCAGACCCTGCCCCCACATACAATGTCACAACCCAGCGACTGGGGTGCCCCGCCCTGGTGAACACCTAAGGCTCCTCAACCAGACGCAACCAGAACAAAGGAAAATAAAGAATAAAAAAGATGGCTCAAACAGAATTAAAAGCCCCAGAGCCTATTTTTTTTTAAGTGACCGAGAGATAGCTAACCTATCAGATGCACAGTTCAAAGCACTGGTGATCAGGATGCTCACAGAATTGGTTGACTTTGGTCATAAATTAGATGAACAAATGCAGGCTACAATAAGAGAAAAGAAGGAAAGCTCACAGGGAACCAATAGTGAGGGGAAGAAAACTGGGACTCAAATCAATGGAGTGGACCAGAAGGAAGAAAGGAACAACCAAACAGAAAAGAATGAAGAAACAGGAATTCAAAAAAATGGGGAGAGGCTTAGGGACCTCCAAGACATCTTTAAATGTTCCAACATCCGAATTATAGGGGTACTAGAAGGGGAAGAGGAAGAGCAACAAATTGAGAGCTTATTTAAACAGATAATAAAGGAGAACTTTCCCAATCTGGCAAGGGATATAGACTTCCAGGAAGTCCAGGAAGCTCAGAGAGTCCCAAAGAGGTTGGACCCAAGGAGGAATATGCCAAGGCACATCATAATTACATTAGCCAAGATAGAAATGAAGGAGAGAATCCTAGAAGCAGCAAGAGACAAAGAGACAGTCACCTACAAAGCAGTTCCCATCAGACTGTCAGCTGATTTCTCTAAAGAGACTTTGCAGGCAAGAAGGGGCTGGAAAGAAGTATTCCAAGTCCTGAAAGGCAAGGACCTACATCCCAGATTGCTCTATCCAGCAAAGCTTTCATTTAGAATGGAAGGGCAGATAAAGTGCTTCTCAGATAAGGTCAAGTTAAAGGAGTTCATCATCACCAAGCCCTTATTATATGAAATGTTAAAGGGACTTATCTAAGAAAAAGAAGATTAAAAATATGAACAGTCAAAAAAAAAGTCATCAAATGGAAAGTTAGCAACAGGGAAGTGGGAGGAGGAGAGAGGGGGAAAACACATAGAGAATAAGTAGCATAGACAATAGGTAGAAAATAGACAGGGGGAGGGTAAGAATAGTATGGGATATGTAGACACTAAAGAACTTATGACGCATGGACATGAACTAAAGGGGATAATGTGGATAGGAGGGGGTAGGCAGGGTGGAGGGGAGTAAAGGGGGAAAATGGGACAACTATAATAGCATAATCAATAAAATAAAGAATTAAAAAAAGAATAATTTCTAGAGTTTAAAAGAAGTCTACTTTGGTAAATGAAAATAAATGGAGAACTCTATCTAATTACTTAATTACTACTGAGATGTCACTTCTCTTACATACTAAATCTCTCATGAATCTCATGATGATAATATACATTGCCAAAAATAGTTTCAAAATTTTAAAAAAAGCAATGGGAGAAAAGTCTGTTTTAGACATTACAAATCTTTTTCAAGTATATATATGTAACTTCATAGAGCATATTTGTAGTGAAATACTAAAATTATGTCTTGTTTTCAGCAGGAATGTCCCTATTTGTGCAGTTCTCACCTTTCCTGTACCTTCTCTGCCACCTGCACCCACCTGCAATTCCATACATCATTATGAAATCCTTGTTTCCTGAAGCCTGAAACTATGTCATCCCCATGGATGTGATGCAGTCACCACTGCTTCTTCAGAAACCAAATTTGTGTTCTCAATCTCAGCCTCAGAGAATGATAAGTGCGCTACTCATTACATGGCCCTATGATTAAGATCTAGAAAACACCTGCCTTCCCAACACAAAGGAGTTGTGAGGATCCCATCAACTTGTGCACGGGAAATGTTTTTTAAGACATAAAACATAAAGGAACAAAAGATGGCAATATCATCATATCATCATAGAAGTCTGGAATAGCATTTGTCATGTGAAAAATAAAATATGGAATAAACTTCTGTTTGTCAGGAAACACTAATTTATGGAAAATATAATTTGTATTCAAATTTATATCCAGAATTATTAATCTCTATGCTAGAAATCCTTGTGTAAATTAAATATGCAATTTGTACTCAAAACTAAATTTATATCCCCATGTGGTTTCTTGAAAGACAGATTTCATAGTGGTTAAGAACACAGAATCTTCAGGGGATGTTAACTTGACTGACATCATGATTTCATAACATATACCTATATCAAGAGATCAGTTTGTATACATTAAATATATACTTTTTATATGTACATAATATCTCCATAAAACTGTTTTTTCTTTATATATTTTTTAATCCTCACTTGAGGATATGTTTACTGATTTTTAAAGAGAGAAGGAAGGCTGGTGGGAGAGAGAAAGAAACATTCATTGGTTGCCTCCCATATGTCTCTAACTGGGGATTGAATCCACAACCTAGGTATGTTTCCTGAACAGGAAGGAAACCTACAAAGTTTTGGTGTATGGGATGATGCTCCAACCAACTGAACTACCTGGCCAGGGCCACAGAGCTGTCTCTGTTTCTGTTTTCGGTGTTTTAAATATAGAACACAGAATCTGGGGTAAAAGTGCTGGGACTGCAGTCTTAGGTTAGGCCCCTGTGACCTGGTCTTACCTTCCCTGTACCCCTATTTTTTCACTGGCTATGGTGATTATGGAAGATGTTTGTGCATTCAACGTGTTTAGAATACTGCTTAGCAATATATAACTACTAAGTTTTGAAAATATTTTTATTATTATACTGTCCCTAGAGATGGGTCTTCAGCTCCAAGAATTCTCCTTTCTAGAGTTCTAAATATACTTTCCTGGGGTTATGATACACAGCCTATCAAATCATAGCACATGTTGGTGGTTGCCAACAAAGCCATTTCCTGAATTTCACGGAGTTCATTACCACTCTTTGGTATGTAATTTTGGATCAATATACAGACAGTTAGTGGATTAACCCAGCAGCCATCTGCAAATGTGGAAGAGAGTTTCTTATTGCTTAGAGTGTGGAAACTATGCATGCTAATCATTGACATTGTAATCTAATCACCAAATGATAAAAACATCATGGAAGGAAGCAAAGTCTAAGTGCTGGGTCTAATTACATCACTATTCAGTAGCTTGATGGAGAGGATGGGCACATCACACATTTATACAACCAAACACTCAATAGACATTTAGGCCCCCATCCAAGCTATGGCTGGAAAGCTCATAGATGTGCATTTTGAATCAAGGCGAGTTGTCAGAGAATTAACTCAGGGGCTCCAGAAACTCTCATTCTTATGATCTTAGAGAGTGGCAAGTAGAGATTATGACTATAAAACAGTGTGGTGTGTGAGGATGAAGTCAGGCAGAGTCTCAGACAGACATAGTGTCAAATCTACTCTGCTACTTGCTGAGTGACACAGACACAGGCAAGTGAAGTATGTTTTCAAATCCACCAGCTATAAAATGGGGATAATAAAAGATCAATCTTTCAGGGACCATGTCAATACCAGACAATTACTACAGAATGCCTGGTATGTGGTTGGTATTCAGGAAATCATGCCAGTATTTATTTGTACTAATGAACAGATAAAATACATTAAGGAAAAGAACAACATTGAAGCACGATATACAATGGCATCACTCCTCACCAGAATTATGTCAACAACATAGAGATGACGCATCTTCCACAGATGGGTCCCTGGCATAGCTCAGGTCCACAAAACTGGCTGCTGCTGTGATGCACAGAAACGGGGACATGAATGACACATGTGCATGCATCTTTCATACAAGCATGACTGGTACAGTCCCATTTTAATGAAGTGTGTGAGAGTAAAATGTAATGTAAAATGGTCAGCGAACTATGAAATACACTTTCAGTGGCCCATGATCTTACAGCTTGGATTCTGCCAATGATCAAAACAAAACCAAGTTTATTATGAATGTTTCCCCTTTTTCTACCCTGAGAGCTGGAATGGCAGGTTAGCCACACTTCATGTCTACTGGGATGTTTGTGATTTAACATGTTTTGTTTACATCATAGTAGCTTTCTTGTGCTTTCTGGGGTTAAGAAGAGCCAGTTTTTGTGGATGACCCACTGATTGAAAAGAAAAGCAGCTCATGCTGTCCCTGCACTACTGAGGACTTCTGTGATGTCAGGAGAGAAGATGCTAAAAACATCTGGGAAATCCATAATGTGCTGAGTAACATGTATCAAAGTATTGACAACATGTATTAAATGCAAATCTATAATGTGCTGAGTAACATGTATCAAAGCATTGATAACATGTATTAAATGCAAGTCTTAAAGGCTCATCATATCAGGTGTCAATGTAGAAACTTTATAAACATAATTTAAGTAATGTTAAAATTTATATATGTATAAAAATTTATGTCTCCATTACTTACAATTATAATATATATACACATATATTTGTGTGTGTATGCATATGCAAACATCCATGCATGTATATTTATGTACCTATAAGAGGGAGGACCCTCAAAATTGGAATTTATTTATTAAAAAGTGTATATTCATTTTAACATGTTTACCCTTCAGTCACCTTCCAAGTATTCTCCACTTGATGAATACACCTATGAAGACATTTTTTCCACTGTTCAAAACAGTTTTTGAACTCACCAATTTTGATGCTTTTTAGTGCCCCTGCCATTTTTTGCTTCACTTCTTCCATATCAGCAAAAAGTTTTTTTTGAGGACATTTTTCATCCAGGGAAACAAAAACAAAAAAGTCACTCAAGGCAAGATTGAGTAAATAGGGAGGGTAGGTCATAGAGGTAATGCTGTTTTTGGTAAAACAAACAAACAAACAAAAAAAACCCCTGCTGAATACTCAGTGCAGTGTGAGCAGGTGTGTTAGTAAATCACTCATCATGAATGGGCAAATACATGGAAAAAGCCATAAAAACAAATTCACTGAAGCAAATATAGCCTCTCACAACATCACCAGCTGGTACACTGATACAGATGGATTCCTAGAACATTCACCTAGTGGGGGAAGTCTACAAGGGGCCTGCCTTCCAGAAAATAAGTCCTATTTTGGGGGTTCCCCTATACATATGTACACATGCATACATAGACATACACATACACATGCATATATACATATATAAACATGTGTGGCATGTGTGTGTAAATTTATGCTTAAGCATATATAATTTTGAATCTATAAAACTAGACAGCATGCAAAGAAATGAGATTGATGTTTTAACTTACTGGAATATCTACCCCGTAGGTGTGTGGTGTCAACCCAGAGTTGTCAGCCTCAGAGATACATACTAATTCCACTGATGTTAGCACCACTCCTCTTTAATAACTGTCTTTGTGTGGATTTTGCCACATGAGAAAATTAGGCACATTAATCCTAAATCATAGTATACAAGTTGTCAACCAAAAGTAAATAGGAAATACATTGAAGCAACGTATTATACAGATAATGGAGCTGCCTATTCAGAAACAGTCATTATATTGGAGCACATACATACATGTACACACACACACACACATACACACAGAATTGGGGTGGCAAGGTGATATAACACCATACCAAATGCTTGATGTACTCTGTAATGTTTTGAGTTACTTGATAGGATTATAGAACCAGTTCCCATGCCAATAGTATCTTTAAGAAAAGGGGAATTTGTAATATATAGAATTTCAACTGCTACCCTAAATCCCCAGAAATCTGAGTATTAAAGTTGTGGTTAAAGCAGAGTTTCTTTTAAATTCCCAGGTGACTCTAACTTGAATGAGAGGACTACTGAGTGAAGAGACAGCTGCCATCATTGGCTGAAAAGATTGCCATGGAATGGTTCAGTTTCTCAGTTGGGATCTTCACAGCAGCCACTAGAGTTACAGTCACTTCCCATTTTCCAGATGACAAAACAAAGCTTTTAGAGGTTAGCATGCAAAGCTAGTATTTGAGTCTAGATCTGTCTGATAGGAATGGTCTTGTTTTTATACTACACCAGACTGAAACCCAGGTTTCATAGAGTTTACATCTGGAGCAACAGAACGTCTAATGAAAGGAAATTCACAAAGTCCTAGCAGTTATATGCTGCTCAGTCAGCAGTAGTGAGCCTTTTAAAACTGCATGTAAATCTGTCAGACATCAAGGAATGCAAAAAAGACAACACCTCCTGACAAAATAGTCTCCTTGTAATATCTTGTATAAATAGCTTTTGGAGTAGGAGCGGGTATAATGATAATTTTTCCACTATTTCCATTTATTATGATTATGTATGTGTGCATGTGCACACTGCATCTCCAATTTGAAATCAAAGCAGAACACTACATGGTTCTCAAAGGAATGGGACTTCATATAGCACATAAAATCTGGATATATACTCTCCCACTGCTAATAGAATTTTGTGGCTAAAATCTTCTGTCCAATTAATAGTATAACAAATTAAATGTTTTGATAAACTTTTTAAACAGCATATTACAAATTTGTTCTTTATTATCTCTCCCTCCTCTTCCCCAGAACTACAGAATCCTCACTGGTTTGCCTTGACTGGGCTCCCTAACATCGGGCATAAATGCCTGCCAGTCCTTATGCTCAGGTTCATCCATATTCATCTCAATTAGCAAACACTAGTCACCACCACTGAGATCATTCTAAACTTCTCCCTATTCCTGATCTCTCCTCAAAGTACCTACCAACACCTTCAGCTCCTCACTTGAAACACTCAATGCTTATTGTCCTCTAATTGAATGTTTGTTCTATTAATTCAACCCTTAATCATGGGTGTGCACTGAACTATATTTCTGTGTCTCACATATGTAGCCTTGATGAAATAATTACATTTACTAATAAGAAAAGTGCCCTCTTAAAATGAGTAGCTATTGAACAACTGAGTGAAAAACATACTTCTAGCTACTCAAAGGAGGTCACCTAATTTTGGGCACCTTGAGAAAGGCTGAAGTTACATCCAGGTGAGTCACACACTCATGGCCTGCATATTTTATCGTGTCCCACCCAGAAATGAAAACTCCTTAAAAGCCATAACTGTGATCCACTCACCTAGTATTTCCTACAGTGCTTAGAATAGTCCATACCCTTTATGAACTAAACTGTGTTCCTCCAATATTGATATGTTAATGTCCTAACCTCCAGTAGTGCAGCATGTGACTGCACTTGGAGATGGGGCCCTTAGAGAGGTACTCAGGGCAAAATGAGTTCATATGCATTGGCCCTAATCCAAGAGGAAATTGAGACACCAAAGATATGCACACAGAGGAAATACCACGTGAGACCACAGCAAGAAGGCAACCATCTGCAAGCCAAGAACAGATCTCCATACAACCTGCCACCAACTTGATCTTTGATTTCTGGCATCTGGAACTGTGAGAAAGTAAATTTCTGTTGTTCAAATCACCAGTGTGTAGTATTTTGTTATGGCAGCCCTAGCAGACAAGTACAATACTCATCAGGTATTTGCTGATTTGATTAGAAATAATGCTTTGCTATTCCTCTTGGACCTTGCTTTTTTAAGATAGATACACAAAAATAAATGCCTTAAAATATGGATTTTCCCTTGTTACTTTTATTGCCAATTTAATGTGTTAGAAAAACAATGCTATTTCTAACATCTACTATCCCCCTTCAAAGATATATTGAATTTAGGTTACTTATTCTTTCAAGTAACACACTTCCACTAAAAGTCAAGGAATATTGAAACATCAAACCTCCAGGTAACATCAATGGTGGTTTCTCCTTTAATACCTTGCATATGTGCTGGGGGTGGGGTTGTACAAATATAAATATTTCAGGTATGATATTGTTGGATTCTCCTCCAATTCAAACTTAAACATATCAGTGCTTAGTTCCTGAACAGGAAAGGGCTTTATGCAATGATTTCCAGCCCTGTGGCCTCCCTCATCCTATTTGTTCATTTGACTCTGAGATACTGGGGAAAGCAGCTAGAAGGGGGGTTGGTCCTTATACCGTACAAAGTGTTGTCACTGTAGCTGGCTGAAGGCAAGATGACAAGTGCTCCGTCTCTGTATTTTGCAAATATGATCTGAGGTCCCCCACCACTTTGAAGACATTCTGAAGTGTCAACATGCATCTTGCTAGCCAGAAAAAAATTACCAACATCAAATGCTGTGGACTGTATGTGTGTGTCCCTCCAAATACATATGTTGAAAGATAAGCCCACGATATGATGGCATGAGAAAGTGGGGCCTTTAAAAGTTGACTGGGGCACAAGGGTGGAAGGCTCATGAAGGACTGTACTTTTTACAAACACTGGGCAACTGGGCTGACACAGTACATCACCCTGCAATGAAGCTGATTGTAAAAGGGAAAATGCTTCATGCTTTCTGTGTATCAGAAACTAACACCACCATCTGAAAACCATTTATGAATGAATGAATGGATGTTAGTGAATGATTGAAATACAGTCATTATCTATAAGAAGCACATAATCTAGAAAGGCTTAAAAATGCATAAGTGAATGAACGCTTTGTTTCGAACCAGCATTCCTCAAGCAGATTGCTCTGAATGAACATTTCATAAAATTACTAATCAATCATAAACAAATATTTTATAAAATGTACTGAAAATAAATTACTAGAAAAATGAAAAAACAAAAAGACATACAATGAGACAAACTCTTTTTTTAGATAAAATTGCTAGGTAAGGCTTAATTTTATTTTTCCAAATAGAAACCAATAGGCCAGCACCTGTATTTTGAGTATCACCATTTTTTACCGTTGTCATCAGAAATGTGATGGGAGCACATCCTAGTTAACTCATGAGTAAATGAAAAAAAAAAAGCCTTTGAAAACTTCCATTAAGATGAAGTTAAAATAATCTGCTGGGAAAATGATTGTGTTCTTCCTTTCCAGAATTGTATTATGATCCATACAACAGTCAAAAAAAGTAAATATGCACGTACATACATAAAGTACACCAAATACTTTTTTTCAGCAAACTCTTGTTATCAAAACAGAACTTAGCATGCACCATTTCTCTTCTCCAGAAAGAGCCAGAGCACCAGACACTCACTGTCCTTAGGGCAGCATAAATGGTAAATGCCATATGCAGCTTCTCAATTCCATTTGCTTCTTTTTGGAAGTGACTAACATTCCCCTGTTGTATTGTTGCAAATAATTAATCTAAAACTGCAAAAATACTGCTATCTCTACTCCTTTCCCATGTAATACTCTTTTTGGATATGGTTTGAGTGATTTTTCACCTGTGAGTGATATACTACAAAATACCATTATTTTTTGTGCTACTAAGCATTCATAGTACTCAAAAGTTAATATACATATACATAGTGAAAATATTAGGAAATCATTATAATATTTTAAACTTAAATTTTAAAATTTAATGTTCAAAATATCATTACCTGTGCAAGAAAAATGTTCTATAAAATGCAACTGCACAACTTATTCCTAGTGGTTAGATCTAAAGTCATCCTTAAAGGTACATAAAAATGGCTCCTGAAAACACTTTCAATATATTTTATACCACTACATAAGATTTTGTTATTTATTTATTTTTAAATTAGTATGAATTCGCTTTTTTTTAAGATTTTATTTCTTTATCTCTAGAGAGGGAAGGGAAGGAGAAAGAGAGAGGGAGAGAGAAACATCAATGTGTGGTTGCTGGGGGCCGTGGCCTGCAACCCAGGCATGTGCCCTGACTGGGAATCAAACCTGCGATGCTTTGGTTTGCAGCCCATGCTCAATCCACTGAGCTACACCAGCCAGGTCAGATTTTGTTTTTTTTATATCATCTCTAAGTCCAATATTGCTAGGTAAGGTATTGCTTTTCTACCAATATTAAGAAGAAAAAGATAAAGTGCTAGGCTTGTGTGTTCACAAATAATATAATAAAAAGGGTATGGATTCATATAAATTAAAAGTATATATAATGCTACAACACTGGAATAAAACAAACAAAAACTGTAAGTATGATAACACGCACTATTTAAAATAAAAATAAAAGAAAGGGCAAAAGGGACCAACTAAATATTGGGACCAACTATCTACTTGGGTAAGACAAAGTACATTGCTACAATGAAACGCTACACAGCTATTTCAATTACGTTGCAAATAATAGTTACTCACAGTGTTTCTATAGTATATTATTAAGTGGAGAAAAGTTTTGACTATATATAATATTCTATATTATACATACACAAATTTATATGCAATTATATATAAATATATAAATTATACAATGTATTATATAATTAAAATTTTTATCATAAATTATATCATATTTATTGAAACACAACCTAAAAGAATATATACCAAATAATACTAATAAAGAGGGAGATGTAATTTTTCAATCTTTTCACTAGTATGCAATTAAAATTTCCACATTAACATTATTTTACTAACAGTGCTTTCCTTGAAGACTTTTTGAGCATTTTCATTTCATTTTTATAAGACATGCACTTATTTAGAACATGTACATGAATTTAGTTATTTGGAGAAGACTCACCTAATAAAGTAGAAAATTAAAACTTTGTATTTTGAGAATGTATAATATTTTACATCAATCTCCCTGCTCCTTTTAGTAAAATAAATCATCAGGCCAATTTATTTCATTTGTATGAAACCCAAAACTACCTTGTCTCCCAAGAATGTTATGAACCTGATCTGAGGTTAAGAAATTTCAGTATCTGCTGGATATATTACTCTGCTTCTCCTTTAGCTCTGGAAGATCAACAAGATCCCCCCCAAATTGAGGATCTGATAGAAAGACCAATGTGACTGACGCTCACTAGATAAGGATACCGAGTTCACAATAACATTTTTGACATGAAGGAAAAAAATATCACTGGTTCACTAATATTTTGAAATAAATTAGAAGTTAGGTTTTTTTTGTTCTACACACACATCTAAATCAAAACTGTGGCATATTTAGTCAAAAACTCAGAACCTCAAATCTGAAATTAACATGTTTTGAGTATTTCCAAACTCCTGTAATGGGAATCAAAAAGAGAAAATCTGTCTCAGAGTAAAGTCTATTTATATTTAATATATGCCATGCATTGTGGGGGGGGAGGGGCAAACAGACATGGTATCAAAGGTGTGAAAAAGAATGAGAACTACTTCTCTAATTTGATATTATATGGCAACTAAATACTTAATATCCTTTTGAAAAACTTTATTAGCAATTAATTTCCTCTCCTTCTCACTCACTCATAATCACAAGGTCATAGTCCCTCACACACACACAGACAAACACACACACACACACACAACTTGAAAGACCCATACAGGGAGTACTGACATAGACTGAAACAACCAAATATTAAGAGATAATAGACCAAAATTCAATGCACATATTCCCCCATCAAATTCTTGGTGAATCAGAACTTTTAACAAAATATACTAACTCACTTAATTTTGGAGACTACACAAATTGTTTAAAATTCCATCAACTTGATGTGTTCTATTAATGTGAATATTCGCCAAAAAGTGATTTGAGTTCATTCCTTTTATTATGAGTCATATTTTATAAGTGAAATTACATAGGTAAATTAGTCCTATGATTTAATACAAAATAAGATAACATTTTAACCCTGAACTTCATTTGTTGCTCTTATGGGATTTATCACTGTCTGCCCCTTCTTCACTGAAAGCTCTGCTCTCATGATACACAGAATGGAAAAGGCAAATTTTCAGGAAATACTTATTGAATAAATATTAACATTGCTTTGCCAACTGACCATTTTTGGGGATCACATTTTTGCAAAAAATGAACTTCAATGAATGTCAGTTTAGATTCTTAATAAAAAGTGAAAGCTAAGACTGAGACAATCAGAGAGTATGTTAGAAATATATCTTGGCTAATTTCTAGTAAGAGCCGAGGTGCCTAAAAGAATTTAAAATATGACATAGTGCTGAGATTTCTGAAGCCTCCACCAATGTAGTACATGTGACTAGTGAGCATTTGCAAAGTGGCTAGTTCTGCTGTTCACGTAAAATACAAACTGGAGTTCAAAGACATAGAACAAAAATGTGGAATAATTTTAAGAATTATTCTTATTGACTACATGTTGAAATGATAATTTTACTTAGAGTGGGCTACATAAAACATTATAAAGTAAATGTCACCTGTTTCTTTTTACTTTTTCAATGTGTCTTCTAGGTGAATTAAAATTGATTACAGTTGCCTGCTCTGTCCTTCCAGAGATATAAATCATTCCTGTCTCCACACTATATATGTTCATACAAGTCACCCATCTGATCACTACCCATTAGGCACTCAGTAGGATCCTGATTTTCAGGTTAACAGAATCTCAGTGCTTGTGTTCAAGCACTTAGTTTGCACCTTAGTAAGCACTGTACTTACTGGTAGACCCAACGCCATTCACATAATGTTTCTTATAGCATATTGTCATAACTCTTCTATTTTATTATTAGTTATACTCTCTTACTGTGCTTAATTTATAAATTAATTTTTATCATAGGTATATATGCATAGAAAAAACATAGTATACATGGTGTTCAGTTCTATTAGTAGTTTCAGGCACCCACTGGGGGTCTTGGAAAGGATGCCCTATAGATAAGAGGACACTACTGTATATTGTTGTCCATCTAAAAATATAAAAGCAAAGATATCTGGAACTTATTTTATGTGTTTGATAGTATTTAAGAGTTCCTAATGAGGCATTTTATTTATAATTTTGAGTGATCTCAATATATTCCAAAATGAAATTCATTCTCCCAAACAATGGACTCTGTTTTAGAGCATAAAATACATGTGAACACAAAGTCACACATAGTAATTGTTCCTTTTTACTGTCCGCTTTCTTTTTCCTCAAAAGCCTATCATTTTCTTTATCTCCCAATTTTTTTTCTAGAAGGCCCTCTCTCATTCCTATTTATCTTGCGCTCAAGAAGGTCCTCTCAAAATTATGTTGCTCTTTAATGCTCAGCCTCTCCTCACAACACTAGCCTCTTAACATCAGCAGCACCTGCCACATGCTTTCCCAAAGTCTAAAATGTGTTCATCATTTGATGCAGCTCTTTCAAAATCCGGAAATACAATATTCTCCTCTGAACCACCCATCTTTGCACCTTTCTCATTCAGTTCAAAACAATGTTTTCATCCTGAATTTCTGGCTCTCAAATCTTGTCTGTTCCTAGTTCACTCATCTCTGGTAGTAGCCCTTTCCCAGCCCAGGTTCATGATCAGTCTTTTCTAGAAAGACTAGCTCTTCAGTTTGACATTATGCATGCCTTGCTAATCTCCTAATCAGGTAAACATCATTTGTTTGCTTGTCCTATTCAGATTACAGACTGTTAAGCAGTGCTAGAGAAAGTGACAGAATGGTGTTAACTAATGTGACAACAAATGGTTGTTAATTTTGTCAAGTTCCTTCTCGCTCTGGAATCTTTTTACAATTATCTTGCATTATTCTCTGCTACATTCCTCAAGCCCCTACCCCCAAACCATTTCATCTCAACCTATGACCTTGCACTTATCTGAGGAGACAAAATGTCACTATGAGATGGCAAACTCCCTAGAGGCAGGGTCCTTATTGGTGGTATTTCCCCATTTCCTAGCACTGGCTGAACAAATTTAGTTAACTAGTGCACTGGTTGCACTTCCTTCCTCTCTAAGAGGTAACCAACGTCTTTTGCAACTGCTGATCACACCAACCCTCTTAGAACATTGTGAAACTTGCTTCTGAACATTAAATTTAGTGGCTAGCCTCCTATTTTTCTTTTTCTCTCTTCAACCATCTCTTTTTACCTCCACTCAGAAAAATGTCATTGTTTTCCAAATTTTTGCTTTGAGATGAGTTACTCCCTCCTGAAGTTTAATGAAGACAATTCTGTAGTATCTTTTTAGCTTTCAGTGTGTTGTTCAGTTCTAGACCTGAATTTCAATTGCATGTCACTCATTTTACCCAGGAGGTAATGTCAAAATTTCAAATTAGTGATGTGTGCAAAAAAAACCCATTCTCCCACCCCCAGCCAATTGGGCTCTCCTCTAGATACTTTATTTTTTCATACTTTGTTTTATACCAGTAATTTTCAAGAGCTCCAGATTCCAAAACTCAAAAGCAGCTCATTAATAGTCCCTTTACCTTGGCCTCCATATCCACTGATTTTATGGACTTACAGATTTACTATCACCTATGAAATCTATTTCATCATGTTCATTCACATCGCCTCCACTGTGGTTTATGATTCCCATTCTTCTTTATTGAGGAATAGTCACTTTTTTCAGGTTCTAAGGAAAACATTCAATAGAACACATTTTCATGCATTTCAAGAGGCCACTAGAAACAGCATTCTAAAATAATATGTTGCAGTTACATGTGTTTCATTTTATTAACAAAGTGAGCTTGAAAAATGTCATATCCAAATATGTGTCATGGTGAAATTCTGATGTGGAGAAGATGACAGGAGACAGAAGAGACACCCATATTTACAGACTTACCACGATATGAAATAATTGATGTTTACTTTTCTTTGTGCAAAACACTAATTTTCCACTGCAAAAACTGCAAAAACTTCCAGAGTAGTGATTACATTCTGTGCTTAGTAAGCAAATATTTGTTGAGTGCCTTTTCCCAGGCCTCTGCAAAGCCACTGTAGACACGAAAATATCTATTTCTCCCCAACCACAGCACACCAATGGCCCTTCACAAATTTCCATGTGCTGGGCTCTCTTCAGAAAGTCCCACAGTCCTGGGGAGATGTGTGATGGAATAGTTACTGGAGTCCCTTTCAAGACCAACAAAATTCTCTACATGTGTAAATGGTGTCATTTTCTATTATATCTGGCCACAGCACTCACTAGTGAAAACCTGGCAAAACACGGTCATTTTAAATAATGGACCAAAAATGAATATATAGTAACTATTTTATATTAAGAGAAACAAAACAAAAAATGCCCTCTCTGCAAATGGAACATGCCTCTACAGAAGGAGGGACATGACATCGATTCAGACATTCCTGTCACTTGTCCCTTGACACCCTGTGCAGCTTTGAGCAAATTACATATCTCTCCAAGTTTGCTTCCTCAAAAATACAAAGTAATGATGATAGCACCTACTCATGGAGGGAAGAACAAGTGGAAGTATGTTTACTGGGTACATCAAGAAATGTTAGCCCTTTGCTTTTCCTCTTATCAGACTTCATGAGAAAATAGCCTTTCCCTATTCCAACCTGTTAACAATCTCAAAACAAACTCAAAATACATTACTTCTGTGTTAATTTAACATATGGTTATCACAATGTGTATAAATATGTTCTCCAAACACATGGATTGTGTATGAATACAATTAATTTTGGCATCAAAGTTTAGACAAAATTCAACTATTTTATTCTAAGCAAAAGAGTATTACTTGATGAGTTAAATGCAATTTTATGAAACAGATTTATACAAATAAAATCCCTCGTGCTTCTTTAGAATGTAGGTGATTAGTAATGAATTCCATTGCAACTGTCAGAGAACAGGACAGGGTTCTCATGCTTCTACTATAAATTTGTCTTCTGTCACATTTACACGTGGCCCAGGAAATCAATCTCATAGCCTTGTCCCTAGTGAGGAGTCTTCAAGGACAAATAATCTAGAGGACATTTATCTTAAACACAGGTTCAGGTTCTCCTCTGCCCTCTCTGTGACTAGGAATGCTTGGAAAAATAATAAATCAGCACCTCTATGTGTTCCAGGATTCAGTCTAACAAAACAAATGGGCAACAACAAAAAATAAATTCCCCAATATTTTCTTTAAAATCAAAAAGCTATAAGATAGGAAAACTACTAAAATTTGGCAATAGTTGGGAAGGATATATGCATTCTTCAGGTCAAAATTTAATAATAAAAAGAAGAATGAAGACAAATACATTATTTATATATAACACTTGATGTGCTAAATGTGTAACTAGCTTTGTTACACTCAGGTAACAGGTAATTTTACCTGTTACCTAAATTTTATATAACAATTATGTTTCTCAAAATGATGGTGTAGGGAAAGTAACTGCCCTCCTTGTCATTAATGTGAATGGTTATACTGCCACTGTCAATTACTGAAGAGAACTTCATGAAATTTTGAAAAATCACACTAAATTATAAAAAATTGGATTTTACAAACATTTGTACAAGTCAGTACAAGTAGCAAATAATAAATAAATAAATAATAAGATCAGTGAAGATTTTTTGAAATCTTAGTTTTTGATTACTTTCATTAATAGCTCACATTTTTAATGCATGATGTAAAATTTTTTAATCGCAATATGATAAAAGAAGTGAAGATATAACTGTATTTTTTAAAGTCACAACTAACCATGATTTCAAAAAAAGTTTTCCAAACTCAAAGAGGAGAATAAGTTAATTAAATTATATTTAAAACATTTTCTTCAATTTTCTTTAGATAATGCAAACAATTCTAAATATTGTCTTCATTTCTCTTCTACTTCCACTGTTGAGTTTTACTTGTTTTGATGTACAGTGTAATTAACTGCTTACAATATCAGTAAGCAGTAAACAAAGCATGACCACACTCTGCCTCTAGTAGAATGCTTTGCAGACTACAACAGACACAGGAGTTTTTCCATTCACTTCTTACTAACTGCTTTAAAAAATGACTGTTTTACTTAAGAAAGAGTTATCTACATATCAGATTCTCTCAACTAGGAAAATATATATATATTTTTTGGTATATCAAGCATATACGTATTATTTTAATGTTCTTAAGGTACCATTGATTTGCAAAATTAACCACTCATCTTTCGAAAATATTAGAGAAAATAAACCAACCATCGTTTTTTAAAAATGTAGTTTATTTTTTGTACTTAAGCATGTGAGTACCTTTACTTTTTTCATTTTTTAACTTCATCTTTAGTGTGTTTTTTTTCCATTACCATTTATCCCCCTATACGCCCCTCTCCTCAGCAATCACCACACTGTTGTCCATGTCTATGAGTCCTGTTTTTCAAACTTCTTCCCCTTATATATCATATCAGCACATGCCTACCAAAATAAAAATGATTATTTTGTTTTCTTGCTTATAACCATATAAGGATAAATATAAGACATGACTAAATATTTGCCTTTAATGATGAAAATTTCTTCATTAAAAAATTCTTGTGAAGACCACACCCTCAAGACAGGATTCCAAGTAGGTTTTTCTTTTTCTACAATGTGCAAAACTGGAATAGAGACTGTGGACTTAATTTAGTAATACAGGATACTTTAAAATGTCCAAATTTTGGCATCCCATAACAGTTCCTAGAACTTTTCTACAATTCCAGAATATTTAAAAGTTTGCTTTAAGTCTCTGATGATTTCTTTACCAAAATTCATATAATTGATTACTGAATCAATTATATGAATTATATGAATTATATTTGTATTGATATAACAAAACAAACAAGGAAGCAAAATATAACCAGAGACATTGAAATTAATAACAAACTGAGAGTAATCAGAGGAGGGGTGGCAGGGGATAATGGAGGGAAAGGGGGAAGGGTTTTCAGGAACACGTACAAAGGACACATGGACAAAACCAAAGCAGGGTAGGATCAAGGATGGGAAGTGGGGATGGCTGGGGTTGGCAGGGGGAGTGGTGGGGGGAAAATAGAGACAACGGTACTTGAACAACAATAAAAAAAAGTTAGAAAAACACTTGAGGTCAGTTAGCAAATAGCCAATTTGTGTCTTTTCCCCTCCCTCCACCACCTTCACCTCCTAAACCCTCTCTCTCCCTGAAATCTGTTTTTTCTTTCTTTCTCTAAGCAGTTGGAAATTATTTGTATGATTAAATTGCTCAGAATCATGTGGTGGGTTGTTTGCTGAATGAAAGAACAGTATTATTTCCCATCACAAACCAGTAGGCAGTGCTAATTTTAGGGTACCACACAGAGATTCTAAACCAAAAAATCTCACGGAATGGTGACCAGTTTTCAGAGTTGTAGAATTACAATATGACCCACAGAGAAGAAAATTTCAAAAATTTGAATGTAACTGATAGAAATATAAGTATATAATATAATGAACAATGAATGTTAAATGAAAACCTAAGATGACTGTGCGTTCTTAGTATAACGTTTACTTATAGAATTCAAAGCACAAGTACATATTTTTTCCCACATTAAAATCCTATGAAAAATTTCTTCCATCCCATTATGGTTTTGATTTCATTTGGGTACATAATATAGTACATCTCCAATTTTACCCCAACTGTAAGACACAAATACCCCTACCTTAGGGTAGCAACTAGTCCTCAGTGAAAATTCTGGTTTGATTATTCAAGTTGTTTCTTTCTCACTCACTCAGTTTCTCTTTTAAAAGAACTAAATGATTTACATTCATGCAACTTGCAAAGAAATATTGTACACATGCATTGTCTTCCATTTTTAAATAAATGAGTATTCTAATTATATAAATTATTATGAGAAAAAAAATATTCAGAAAAACCAGAATGCTACAAGTAGCTTTTTAAATTTGTTGGTTGCTAAAACTATATGAAAGGCTACATTTTAATAATGTGTTCACTGTACACATACACAAAAAAATCACAATTTAAATCTTAGTTAACATAGGATCTAAGTCAAATTTTAGAACTCCGCTCTCCAGATATCATGTCTGGTATTCCACAGACAGGATATACATTATCTTCCTTACACAAATGCAACAGGACTGTCTTAACATAGAAAAGCCACCCTGTGTACAAAAAATAACTCACACCACAACTTTCAAAGACTTTTGATGAAAGAGTGCATGGTGAATAAATAAATATTCAGCTTTCTAGATATTACAATAACACTTATTCTTCTACAGATAAATGATCATTTGTACTCCTAACTCTATTACCACCAAACATAAAGAAAATAAGATACAGGCATAAAACTTTTAATTGCACAAATTAAGTTTACAGACTTATAGAAATATTTGCTTAAAAAAGCCATGGTGTTTTATTACACTCTTTTTTATGGGTCCTTCAGTGTGTTACAATTAGTGTTTATGTCTATTGATAACCTAAAAGAAAAGTAAGTCTGAGAAGTAAAAAAATTATTTGATTTCCTTTATATTCATTTTAGCATAATACAAATTATATGCACATGATACATTTAAGGTTGAACTTTTCATTAAAGAAAAAATGAAAGACTCAAAATAAAATCATTTTGATAACTACCCTCCAGATTTTAACACTTAAAGACACAAAATTTATTTGCACAGTAATTTCCAGAAGATTCTATCACTGAGTAAGTAGAGAAAAGGCTTAAAAAAAATCACCAACTAGTTCATCTCCCAAAAGTAGTGCTGCATTATACTGGAAATATGTAACAGAACAGTCATAAAATATCACAAACTACAAAGAATACATTCAACACTGAGTATTATAAGGTTACCAATACACAAAATCCACACCATCACCAACCCCTATCTGTCCCGTGCCCGGTTCTTAGGGGAAAACCTTTGGAACCACTATGAGGTGGTTGTAACGAGGGTAAACACTTTATTCACAAGTTAAATAAACGGCAATTTAGCACCTTAGTCGAGTAGTCTCATTAATACAAACTAACAGTTTCCTCCTCAACATGATACCCTACTTCGCATCATCAAAAGTAACCATTTCCCCATTTCCTGGAAGATGCTGGCAAGCCCTTAAAACCCAAACAACACACCGGGAAAGATGAGAGGCAGACAGCAGTACTAACGCAGCAACACCTTTCGGAACCAGCAACCAGACTGGGAAAGACCTACCACGTTGTTTACTCTGGCAAACAGGAGGAGAGGGAGTTGAGCGCGCGGGGGCTGGTGCCATCCTGGGAAATCTGCAAAGGTCCCCAGTGGGCTACCACTTGGCCAGCGGCCAGCCTTTGGGCAAAATGTTGCCCTACCTCTCCCTCCTGTCTCCCCGGCTCTCTAAGCGGCCGCTTGCTGGCCCGTTCAGCGTGCCCGGCCCTCACCAGTTGGGCTCTGCAAGTGGCACCCGGAGAACTTACAGGGCCCAAGGTACCAAGAACCTGGCAGCCGCCCACCAGCAGCGCAGATGCCACCAGCCGCAGAGACGACCTGAGCGCGGTCGAAGAGGGGCTGTATATTGCACACAACCAAAAACGATCTAAGACAGGGGACTTTCCCCAGCGCCTAGCACGGTTGTCCCCAACACGGGTGCGTCAGCCGACCCCCTTCCCCCACACACGTACTCTCCAGGACCGTGGTTGCAATTGCAAACCCAGGAAACGCCTCCAAGGGGACCAAGTACCTGCTCTCTGCGAGCTGCTCAGCTGTTCACTTCATTCTCCGTTGACAAGGAAACCAAACCGCACTTCATTTTTTTTTCTAGAAAAACCTTTCACTGTCATCATTTGAAAATTGATTTAAGGGGAGGGAAGGGGGAGGAAGAAGAAATAATACAGATATAGATATCAGGATATCTATCATAAAATTATCTTGGGTTTTTTTAAAAAATCAAATGTGCAAAGGTCATTGTTAATTTAAAGGAGCAAAAAGTGTTTTTCTTAAAAATAATCCCAGTAACCAGTTGCAAGAAAAGTTTCACGTTATCAATGGGTATCAAAAACAGATGGGGAAAAAAAACGAATTTGTTCTGACCGGCTCCAAAAAGGGTACCAAGAAAATAGAAAATAAATGTCTTTGTTCAGTGGTTTGTACCAATATTGCAAAGCTACAAACTTGTAAACACTGCATAAAATCCAACCTATCCAAAAATCTTATCAGAAAAAAAGAATATGCCAAAAAATAGGTAGAAACACGCTTTTTTAAAATTTTTACAAAGTAAAAAATAGGCACCATACTTCACATCGCTTTTTCCGTAAAACCAGTTGCACATCGTGCAGGAGTCGCTCCGGCGGCACGATCGCGGCGGACTCCTGGACACAGCGCCTCGTATACAGAACCATTGCATGCTAGAAAAACTTGGATTCAGGAATAGGATCAAAATCATGCTCCTCCAGCTTTCCCAAATACAAACAATAATCAAAGAAGTGGGGGAAAAAGATGGAAAAAAAACCCGAAAAACAAACAAAAAAAAAAGGACAAAAAGAAGAATAGGACAAGAATGCCACTGAGAAGGTACTCACCGAACGGGAGTAAAATGTTGGAATAAAAATGAGATTTGGTATAAAATACAGTATGGCGGTGGGAGAAGGAATGTAGCGCGTTTTTCTCTCTCTCTCTCGACCTCGGGCACTGACACGTGACAGAAGCCAGGCTGCCTCCCAGGCCAGGAGGACTAGGCTACCAGGGGCGCCCACGGAGCTGCTCCGCGGCGGGCGAGGCTGGCTCAGCGCTGCGCGCAGATGATCTGGGGCCCCATGGGGCCGAACGCACGCGCGCACAGGCACGCGGGCAGGGCGCACATGCACGCGGGCGGGAGGGCAGCGCCGGGAGCGGGGCCGCGCGGGCCCCTCGAAGCGCTGCCGCTGCCTCCTCTGAGCGGTCGCCGTTGCAGCCAGCAAGGCTGGGGCCGCTGCCTGGATGCGAAGGGCGTGTGCGTGTCACCCGCGGTGCTGCCCACAAGCTTGATAAGCGAGAACAACTTGCCGCTCCTCGAGAACTTGTGCTGTGACACTTTCTCGTGTGCGCAGCCCTTTTCCATCTCAAGGTAGTTATCTGTGGAGACCGCCCAACCCCGGCTTTCCCGAAGTTCCACTGTCCATTTCCCCCAGGTTTCCCGGGTCCCTTTCCTCACCAGCTGTCTCAGGCTCTCCCCCGCCCCCCCCCCCCCATAGCTGCACTTCTCTTTGAAGAAGCTTGGGGAACCTGGCTTGGAGCAACACTGGGGGCGTTGTCACAGGCAAAGCCACCGTCAGTCTTAGTCGCAATCAGAGCGCAGGGCATCTCATTGCGCGTCAGCAGAAAGAAACGTCTGCAGTTGGAAAGACACAGCAGTCTCTCCTGAAGGACCCAGTCATGGGTCCCTCTCCACGAGCTGCACAGCCAGGGGGGTGGGGCGCGAATTCATTCCTGCGTGGATCAGGCATTGTTTGTTTGGTCTGTGTGCGCGCGCAGGCGCGCACGCGGCAGCCTGTAGGCTTTTCTGGAAGGCTCCTTGGCAAAGGCTCTCTCCTGCCTGACTCCTACTCAAGTTGTGGGTGAGGGCTGGACCAAGTCAAGGGTTGGGGGCCCAGAACCAAGTGAGTCTATTGTGTAGGTCCACAGGCAGGGAGCGAGCACTTGGCTGCCCTGATGGGGAGACGTGAGCTAGGAGTGAGGCGCGCAGCCCAGGTGGCTGAGCCGCGCGTTCTGCACTTGAGGTGACAGAGGATTCTCCAACTGGCATCTGACTGAGGAAGCCTATCGCCTGAACAAAGATTCCATCAGACAATTGCTGGGTGCCTTGGAATTCTTCTACTGACTGTTCAAGTATTAGCTTTCTGGGCACCTGAACACATTATTTTTTCTTCAGTTTTGTGCAATACCAACATCAGGACTATTTCCCTGTTCTACTTTGAATATGGTTGTGTGGAATTAATTGGCATCTCTGTGGTTAAGAATGAAGCATTACACAGCTCCTCAGTTCCCAGATTGCTATCTCCACGTTCCCAATGCTAACATTTAAGATAAAATGCCTCCCAGAGATGACCTACTCTAGACAATTCTGGAAATTAAGTACACAGCCAATAGAGAGAGCTTCAACAGCAACTAGTTTTTTCAAACATTCTGGTCAGAATTCATTGAGCACTTAAAGTCTTAATCCATAACTTAAAAGAAATTTAAAATAAAATATGATTAAATATTTATTTTGGTGGGTTGCCAGCTTTACAACAACTTACTATTCATACTTAAGAGTGAGGGTTGCTGACAAGAAATACTATCTGAGAAAGATGAATACATCAAAGTGGATTTGGTAACATCTGAAGCCACATTGAGTTCTATCCAGAAATAACAGGAATTTAAAATGGATAATACAGATGCAAACCACACTGAGCTTCATTAATTTTTTTTTCAAATGCCTTTTTCTACTCTGAGTCATGAGTTAATTTTTCTAACATTAAACCTTAAATTTGCTAAATTTTCCAAATTTTATTTCCATGCCAAAAATATCTGATTCTAATTATTTTAAGAATAGAAGAATATTTTAATGAATGTTTTATCCATCACTGATATCACAGTAGTATTCAAATCTGAGCAAGTTCACTTTAAAAATGAGTTTTGAACCTTTAGAGAGTTATTTAAGAAGAACTTGAAAAACAAGCCCTTTAGAATTGCTCTGCAGCAGTGGCCGTCAGCCAGTCTCAGTGATTGTCAGGCTTTTATTATTCAATAAAATGACTCCCCTTTATGTTAAATGCATTGCCGTTGAAGAAAAAGCAGGACATCAATATCCTTCCTGCACTTTTCCCATCAACTTACATAATTACAGCCCAGTGCTTACAATATTCCATCAATTTGTTTCCAATTCTCATCCTTTATGCTGTGTGGCCACATTAAAATCAGGAGTAAACAAAGTTAGGTTAAGGGAACTAGCATGTAGTGAGCACAGCATCTCATTTAGTTTTTGTATTTGCTCTATAAAAATGTATTGTTATATTTATTTTGAATATTAGGAAAATAAAGTCAGAATTTAAGCAGTTTGCCACAGATTCCATTGTTAATGCATATTAGAGGTGGATTGGACCCAAATTGTATCTGGTGTTACAGCTAGATTAAAATAACTCCAAACATAAAAGATACTCAATATTTTCAAATATTGGTACTGATGTCCATTAACAAATGCACAATTCTCTAAGTAAGTAGATCTAGAATAAGTTTGGGGAAATCGATTGGGCTATTTTATTCCTCACAAATAACAGTAGCAATACATATATTTTCACTCACTTTTTTTGATTCCATAAACCACAAGGAGAAGAAAACAAAACCTTTGAAAGCAAAGAAAGGTGCTAGGAATTGCCCTGCCTGGTTTCAGGAGTTGTAACCCCCTCCATGGCTAAGGCTAAGTGAGTGACCTCTGGACCATAAGCCCCTAAGGAGACAAAGCTTATCTCCCTGGCAGGGGCACCGCCTTTGCCTCTTTTACTTCACCCTGCCTGGCCCCCAGTGCTTGATCAGTTAGCCAATGATGGGTAAGATTCGTCAAGAGAGGGACGATCTAAGACAGGCACAATCATAGGAGTCCCCAGGGAAGGACTTGGGGGCTACAGAAAAGGGATGATGGACCCTTACCCCTTGGCTTTGACATAGCCTGAGTCCTCATTCTGTCTGTGAGAAATCTCCTAATCTCCTGGCTGCTTTACTTTCCCTGCCTGACTTAAGCCTGAAATAATGCTGGTGGTGGGTGCAGCCCTGTGCTGGAAAGGGCGGGTTCCCTAGTGTGATCAGGCCTAAGATAGAATATGTAAAATCCTGTGAAATCTGCTTTGTTTAGAATGCTCTCAATTAAATGATAAGTGTCTAAGAAGGGAGTTTGTTCCTCAAAGTTTTATGGCCATTTAGTTATCTGACCCTGACTCAGAGTTCTTTGTATGTTATCTATTGTTTGATTCTTACTGCCTGATAATGATTAATGAGCTTCACATATACACCTTGTATTCCTATGCAAATGGAATCCAATAAAAGCTACTCAAGGCCAGGGTCGGGGTGCTCTCCTCTTGAGAGGGTGGCCAAGACACTCTGAGGCTTGCTCTCCCCTTGAGAGAGAAATCACACCATCCCTTTTCCTCCACAGGACTCGGTAGTCCATATGGATTTATTTCATCTCATCCATGACACCACAGACACTGTGGTCTGGTGTCTACATCAGGAAGGGGTTCATTTTTTTTTTTCTGCAGCAAAAATCTGTACCAAGGATGTCGTGGCCATGTGCTTCCTGGTCACATCTGCAGAATTTCACCACATTTTTTGAAGTGAAGTTTCAGCTGTGAACTTCTTTTGTTGTCCATTCTGAAGCAAGCTATAGAGGATTCATAATTGAGCAACATACCGAATTTAAGATGAGACAAGTCAATAACACTGATTGAGGAAAAATCTACTTTGAAATCTATACTATGTAATCTCCATGTTTTTCCCTTAGAAAATATTGAAGATACAGGAATTATATGTGCATATATATATATATATATATATGCACATTTACATATGAATATATACTTATGAATCATGTTACAATATCATGGGCCCAGTATATTCTTTTACAGACAACATCCTTATATCGTTTTCTCTTATTTTGCTTGATAACTTTTTTACAATATAGTGATTTTAATTTTTGATTATTTTTACTTTATTTCTTTCATTATATGTTCTATTCCTTCCTAGAAACATACAGTACTTATAAATCTTTTTTTTAGTTTGGTGGGGTTCCTTTACTTTTTCTAATGCTTCTATTGGAGAAAGTGCAAATAGCATGACTAATCAAATAATTTTTACAAATTACCAGACAAAATGATTAGAAGATCTGAAAATAAACAGTAACAATATGATATGGAATGAGTAAATTTCAGAAGGAAGAACTATAAAAATTACTGAATAATTTATTTTGTAATATTTATTACACTCTACTTATTTTATGGAATCCAAAAGTTCATATACATAGAGTAAAATACACATCCAAATGTTTATGGTTTATATTTATTCATGGTTATTCCATATAAAATTAATAATATATGTATTATGCTAATAAAAGTAGGTCTACCAGTATTTTTACTTTGAATGTGCTTATTTTACATTACATAGTGTAATGTGATTTTATGATAAAGTGACCTAGGGCAAAAGTGACAGACTGTGTGCCCCAGGAAGCCTGAATGAGTTTCCCACGAACACACTTAGGCATAGCCAGGAGAGAGAAGCACATGATGTGTGCCGTGTTCTGAGCCATTTGCCATTATTCTTTGATTACTGGTCTGATAGATATCCATTCTAAAAAGAATATCAAATATATCAGTTTATAAATTTAGAAACTACAAATTTATTTACAGTATCTCGTTAGATTTTAAGAGTTAAAGATAAAAATGTGGCAATCCTAGAGCCAGAAAATAGGTCTCTGTAAAGATAATGAAGGTTAAAAATATTCTTAATTTTGAAACACTTTATTATACACTAATATCATATAATCATATAAGGAGCCTGAAGGGGAGAAAAAAAGATAGGGAATTAATGTTAAACAAAAAATGCTAATTAGATGAATCATAAAGGAGAAATATGTGCTACTCAACAACTACTTACTGTGTCTTAGATGCTTTACATACGATATCTACTGTCATAAAATCCTTATAATCAGGAACACAGCTTAAAAGATTCCACCCAGGAACCTAGTACTGAAACAGGGTTGCATATTTAGTGAGACAGACATCAAAAACCATGAAACAGAAAAGTAACTTCAACGACAAAATACTGTCATTACAGCTAAGAAACTGAGACAATGACAGTGTTTGGAAGTGAAGAGAATACAAAGGACCAAGAGGGAGGGGAGTGAACAGAAAGGAAGAGATCAAGTCAAGGTAGGAAATGAGAGAAGAGAACAAGAAATTATAAGATGAAGAACATCAGATAGTGGTGTGGAAAATCTAAAACAAAACAAAACAAAAAACCAAAAAACATGTTTTGTTTTGTTTTTGAAATGTGAGACAAATACAGACACTGGACAGATTTGGGTCATACTGATGAGTCCTAGAAGATATGACAAAAAGTACTTTAGAAAAAATATTGAATATTTTACAGTGAGAGTCTTTAGTGAAATTAAATATTGTCTGAAAATTCAAGAAAACATTTTTGCTGAGGTTCACAGAACTACACCAGAGGAAGTAGCAGTTTTCAAAAGAGAGAAACCAGAAAGACATCTCTTCATTTGTGTTTTAAGAACATTATGTAAGTGAAATAAGCCAGTCAGAAAAAGACAAATAACATATGATTTCATTCATATGTGGAATCGAATGAACAAGCTGAACTAACAAGGAAAATGGGGACAGATTCATAGATGGAGAGAAGATGACAGCTTTGGGGAAGAGGTCAAAGAGTGGAGGGATTGAACAAAAAGGAAAAAAAGATTCATGGACAAGTGTGTGGTGATTGCTGGGGGAAGGATGTGTAATGGGACTACATGGTACTATAAAAATATATAATAAAAATTAAATTTTAAAAAGAGGCTTCTTGATGACTTAGACTGATAACAATAAGCAATAAGGTTTCATTGAAAAAGTAATTTTGTATAAGGAGAATAATATGGAAGATGTTCAATATGGAAAACTGACATGATTGTTGTGCCCCAAGATGTTAGACACAGAGTTTGAACAAGCTCCTTCACTTGTGGAGGTATATTTATTATTCTCCCTTTGCCTTTTTTTATGTCTCTTTGTTTTAATTTAAAAACCTGGGGTTTAGAGGCAATATGGATTCTAAGTATCAATATCAATTTAGTTAAACTCTGGAATTTTTTTTAGATGTTATTCATTTGTTTTGTTTAAAGGTTATAGCAATTGAGAGATGAATGGATGTGAATAATTGGTGATTATCAAGTCTTGGGGTTCCTTCAATAAGAACCACCTCTGATTTCTTTGAAATCTAGTAAGTTATTTATTTCTATTGATATGAAGCTTACATTTTGAAAACAAAATTTATTTTTCAATAATAAAATTGAGTTTTCAGGAGCCAGACAAGTATAGTAGAATGACTTTATGCTGACAAATTATGTGACAACACACTTTGAAAGCCTGTTATTATAGATTCAAATATAGATTATAAGTAATATTTGCTTAGTACAATTTTCTAATAACAAAGTGCCAATAGACATTTGGTTAAAAATGATTATAAGAAACAATTAAATCTAATGTTTATGTAGATCAGTAGCTTCCAAATTCCATTTTTGGTCTCATTGAAACAATAAATAGGTTGCTTTTATATAACTTTCTGTTGCATGTTCCCAATTTTCTCTGATATTACTTATTCTCTTTTCTCTCGGTATCTCAGAGATCAAACCTCTGATATCTTCCTATACATATTCAGGGGATAGGAGATATTAATAAATTAATTCTTGGAATTCTTTGAAACTAATAGAAATCTTTATACTAGTAAATATGTGAGTAGACATTTGGTGAAAGTAATTTTAGTAAATAGTTATATATTTATATATACAATGTTTGTCAGGAAAAAGTCCAGCTGTTGTTAATATAAGAAAATGGTTTGCATGACATCAATGTAACCTGGCAGCCAAGCAGAGTGGACTAGAGTGCACATGCCTAAACAATGACAACTTCACTGTACTAGTCAGTAGGGGCAGTAGACACCATTGAGTGAGCAGGTGTACAGTGTGCCCATCACATTCAAAATGAGCAAGTAGAGAAAAAAATCTGCATCATGTTTTGTGTTAAGCTTGAGCATTCTTCCACAGAAACTATTCAGATGATTCCGAAGACCGTGGCTACGGGCAACTGGTGATTGGCAACCTCATCATGACAATGTGCCCACTCATGCATCCGGTCTGATGCTTAATTTTTTGGTGAAACATCAAATTACCCAGGTTACTCAGCCCTTCGTCAGCCCAGATTTGCCACCCTGCAACTTCTGGCTTTCCCCAAAACTAAAATCACCTTTGCAAGGGAAGAGATTTCAGACCATCAACAACAGTCAGAAAAATATGACAGGGAAGCTGATGGAGATTGGGAGAACTGTGTGAGGTCTCAAGGTACCTATGTTGAAGGGGACTGAGTTGTCGTTTTCTTACATACAGTGTTTCTTGTATCTGGTATCTTCTTCAATAAATGTCTCTAATTTTCATATTACATGGCTGGATGTGTTCTGGATAGACCTCATCATATATCCCCAGATTCATTTATTCTCTCTGGTCATTTCCCTCCTCACCCCAGAGAGGGGTAAATTTTGTTTAGATCTGAAAAGATCACAGCCTTTGTCTGGTTGGCTTCTGGGTAGTAAATTGTGTTATTTTATTCATCTAAAGCTTCAGAGACACCAAGAGCAAAGATCAAACAGGCATTCCAAATAAAATATAATGAACAACTAGGAGGCTACTGGGCAAAAAAAATGAATATTTCACACTACAAACTTATATGTACAAACATGCCACTTGTCAAGGCATTCATTACATGTAGTTACTTGTCTATGCATAAAGTCCAGTTTCATATGTATTGATCTTTACAAATTAGATAAAATCAAAAGTAGGGCTTTATTGTCACATAACTAGTAAAAGTTCATTAACATTCAATATACATCACCTTTTGCTTCATTGCAGAAAGAATTGGTAACTAATTTTTAAAAATTAAAGTGTTTTTTATTAGTATTCCTTAAATCAACTGTATTCAAAGCTCAGGAGGTAACAAAAATGTCTAAATTCCAGAAAAAAATTAATCTTTAAACTTGATATCTGTTTTTGTTACAAATAGAGGTAATCTGTAATGTTTTTTCTTAACACTTGTACAACAAAAACTATGTTTTAAAGCTTATATGAAGAAATTAAAAAATATTCTTTAAACAATTTTAAAAAGCTATTATCAAAGTATTATAGTACACTAAATCAAATTAACAAGAGAGAAAAGACTGCAGATTAAATTTTATTGTCTGACTTAAAAATACACTGCATTTTGGGTGGAAGGGGGGATTTTTAAAAAATTGTTTATTGTTGCTCAATTACAGTTGTCTGTATTTTCTCCCCACCACTCCCTCAAAACCCACCTCCCTCCTTGTTTCCACCCTCTCCCTTGGTTTTGTCTATGTGTCCTGTAGAGTAGTTCCTGAAAACCCTTCTCCCCTCTGTCTGATTCCCCCTCCCCTCTGGCTATTGTTGGATTGTTCTTATTTTCAATGACTCTGGTTGTGTTTCATTTGCTTTTTTCTTTTATTGATTATGTTCCAGTTAAAGGTGAGATCATATGGTATTTGTCCCTCACCACCTTGCTTATTTCAGTTAGCATAATGCTCTCCAGTTCCATCCATGCTGTTGCAAAGGTAGGAGCACCTTCTTTCTCTCTGCTGCATAGCAATAGAATTCTATTCCATTGTGTAAATGTGTCAGAGATTTTTGATACACTCATTTACTGATGGGCACTTAGGTTGCTTCTAGCACTTGGCTATTGTAAATTGTGCTGCTATGAACATTGGGGTGCATAGGTTCTTTTGGATTGGTGTTTCAGGGTTCTTAGGGTATAATCCCAAAAGTAGAATTGCTGGATCAAAAGGCAGCTCCATTTATAGTTTTTTGAGGAAATTCCATATTGTTTTCCACAGTGGCTGCACCAGTCTGCATTGCACTAACAGTGCACTAGGGTTCCCTTTTTTCTGCATCTTCTCCAACACGTGTTTGTTGATTTGTTTATGGTGGCCATTCTGACTAATGTGAGGTGGTATCTCATTGCGGTTTTAATTTGCATCTCCCTGATGGCTAGTGATGCTGAGCATCTGTTCATGTGTCTCTGGGCACTCCGTATGTTCTCCTTGGAGAAGTGTCTGTTCAAGTCTTTTGCCCATTTTTTAATTGGGTTTTTATGTCTTCCTGGTGTGGAGTCATGTGAGTTCTTTATATATTTTGGAGATCAAGGGAAGGGGGAATTTTGTAAATAAAATTTTGCCAAAAAGCAGTGCTTCTGCTAATTTTCTAAACTTGGGGGGAATAGATGAAGCTTCTGTTGCTGCATGGAATGTTCATAGAACTGAGTAGAGTTACCGATAAAGCTAGAGTCTCTTCCACTCAGGATAATGACTTTTATTAAAATCTTGAAAAATGCACATTTTAACTTTCACATCATATATTAAAACATGATTTGCTTGTTATTTATAATGAATTTTTCTAATAATCAATGACAAGAAATCCAGAGGCTATGACAATAAGTTGACAAGTATATCGCTCAGGTAAATAAGCACAAAAAATATTCAATTTCCTCATTCATATCCTATAAGCTGTGTAGTGTTTAAAGAATAGTTATAAAGATACTCACTTGTTATTATTTAAAAATATATTCTTTTAGAGAAATGCTACTTTGGTACCCTAAAATATTTACAAATTATTCATCAATATGTAGGCTTTCTTTACAAACTATTCAAGCCACTTCGGGGATGCATAACAGGTAATACCTGGTGAAATAATCTCATAGATGAAACTTTGTTAATGTGTCTCTGGAAATGTACTTAAATGTTTGTTTCAGTTCATTCTCTAGGAAACACTCACAATATGGATGATAATGGATAGACTTGGAGAATATTATGCTAAGTGAAATAAACCAGCCAGAGAAAGACAAATACCATATGATCTCACTCATATGTGGAATCTAATGAACAAACTGAACTAGAAAGCAATATGGAAACAGATTCATAGATAGAGAGCAGGCTGACAGTTCTGGGGAAGTTTGAGGAACCTGGAGGGATCAAGCAAAAAAAGGAAAAAGAAAGAACTCTTGGATATGGACATCAGTGTGGTAATTGTGGGGGCAAGGGGAGGATGGAGGTGGAGAGAGGATAGGGTGAATAAATGATGATGGAAAATAAATAAATAAATAAATAAATAAATAAGACATTGAAAAACTCATAATTGGATTTTTTTAAAAATTAAGTCTCAATTGTAACTAAAATGGAATTGAAAGATTCTCAGTATTCTAAAGTCAGAGTAAAATGTAAACTACACCTTCGTTCATTAATATTATATCATTCTTCCTAAAAATACATTTTAAGAATTTTTAATAAGAAAACATTTCCTTAGATGTTGCAGAAAAATCAGTGTAACAGGCACTTGGCATGAGTTAGTTCTCTTAAGTTCACCAAGAATGATTAACTTCAATCTACTGCTGAGCTCTTAAAACAGTTGATTTCTTATGTATTTGCAGTGATTCTTTTGTAGTGATTACAGAATATTTTCAATAAATATTTCATATTGTCTTTCTATAAAAATTAAGGACTGAGCATGAAAGCTCAAATCAGTGGAAGGATTTCAGCATCATTCTTTTCTTTCTGTGCTAGAACCACACAAGGTTAGGCTTTTGAGACACTGGAGTGATGGACAGTTAGTTTATGCCATACACATTCATCAGTATCAGGCTTTCAAGCAAGATTTTCCAAAGTACTGCATCATAGTCAAATCATGGTTGAATTCTTTGACAAGCGCCTGAAGTGCTGATAGAGGGTGTTGCTGAATGATATCCATATGCTTTAGATAGCAGGCATTCAAGCAGTGGAAATGATATTCTCTGTGAAAATTCAGGGCATGATATGTCTGTTTCATTCAGCTGGAGAGCCAGGCCACTTCTCAACAGGGTGTGAGGAAAGCTAGGTACCAGTAGATAAGTGCACTTTTTTTTTCTCTGATAAAAGTACTGGGTAATTTGGCTATGCATTCTATGAAGACCCAGAATTCTGCCAAAAGGAACAACAACAACTAAAGATCAACAAGGGCCTGAACATTTTTAAGGAAAATTATTTCAATAAGCAGCCAAAACAGAAAACGGCCCTCATTTTGAATAGAACTGTATTCTCACCTGTCAGGATGTCAAACTTAAAAGCATTGATAGAAGTGGCCACATCCATGTGCCTATCAAATGAGATGACTATTGTTACCATTTCAACAATGGAAGATGCCTGCCCTAAAGAGCAACTCAACAACATTTGAAAGTTTTATTTCTGGTTACAGTTACCCAAAGCTTGATTGTTTTTATAGATGATGCTAATTTGTGCCTCTTTGAAAAGCCAGGGAGCAAATTTTTTCTATGGCATGCGTATCATCATCTATTTATTCTTTTATTTCTTTGCTAGTCCCTATGTTTCTTCACTCATGGAAGTGAGCTATATGTCACATGCAGCTTTCTCTGTGCAACACTTGGTGATGGGAAGACCAAGGTACAGAAAGAAAGTTGTTATGCCCTCTGATCACAGCTGTATTGGAACTTGTGTTGGAAAAAGTTATCAAGTTAGTTTGGGGACATATTGTGCTAGTAACAAGGTATACAAGTGGAATTTCTCAGTAGGTAATAAGAAAAATGTGCTTTTCATAACCTAAATTTTCTGTTGTCTCTTCAGATTCTTGAGAGTAATTGGCATAGATTTTGAGAGCTGAAGCTCTTTGAATGGATGAGCTTTCCAGAGGAAACACCTGGAGAGGTAACAGGGACTGATGATTAGGCATCTAAGTTAAAGACCACAGTGAGGCTAGGAGCTGTGATGAGGTTTAAGTTAGAGATCATGGGTATATGAATCATTTTCTTTTTTCAAATATGACTAACAAACTCAATTTAAAAATATTATTATCATATTTCTTTGATTATAAAAAGCACATACTTTAACTGGCTTATAGTTCACAACAATGTATATACTTAATATATAGGTGGTATTATTTTTCTCATTCTTGAGATGATTTTACTAAAAACCTTGCATTTATGATAGTATCTTGGAATTAAAAATGTATTTTATTGCTACTCATAGCTTTTGTTCATGATTTGTAGAAATATTTTTACTGTGAAGAAGAAAGACTACTAATTATCTTTAATGTTAACTTAGTTTATATAAAAAGTGGGAGGAGATAATATATTCAGTTATTTAAAAGGCAATAATAATCTATTCAGGACTCCAATGGTGGTGTATGAGTGTGGATGCTGAGGCTCAGAGGATTAAGCTTGTTATTTTTAATGCCCAAAATTAATATTATAAATTTTGATAGCTGCTACATATGCTGTTGATACTGACTACATTTCTAGTGTGGACAAATGATGAAGAATAATAATTCTAATGAAGCAGTTTTAAGGAAGTTTGGGAAGAATTAGCCATAAGGAAGGTACTGCTGAGATGATTATGAAAGCTGTGCTGTCCCTTGTGATGTGCTTTGTCAGGCAGAACTAATTATCTGTGGATAAGAGAAAATATGGTAAAAAACAGTAGCCATTTCAAATAGCAGGAGTATCCATTTAAAGCCCAACAACTCCGTGACCCATGAGATCATTGAAACAGCACCAGAGCTGGCAAGAACAAGGCCTATAATGCCTTTCTTGGAAGGGATTAAGAACAGGCAGTGCAAATAATTTCACACATATCTCAGAAAATGAATTTTTATTTCAATTGCTTGACATAATCCAATTAGAATAAAAAGGGGATTATTAAATGCACCCAAACTAAAGCTTTCTAACCAGAAATTAACTTAGCTTGCTGCAGTTTACAGCTGGCATAATCTGATATATCTCTAAACTTTATACTTTGCAGTTTTAACAGGAAAACAAATGTTAAATATTTTTTAAAAATATCTTTGTCAGTAACCAAAATTAACATTTAGGGGTTTTAATGTTTGTTCCAAATTAAAAGAGATAGTGCCTAAGGAAAGCTACATATGATAGCCAAACTTTTAAAATCTCAATCAAGAAGAAGTTATTCTTGAATATGAGTTTAGTTAATAACAGCAAAAACTGATTTACAGGCTTGCTGCAAATTCCCTCTAACACTGTCCAGCATCAGTATTCCAATTTTCCAGGGCTGGGCACTTTCTAAAGAAATCATCATGGACCCAACATCTCCCATATGTTATTTTTATCTTTGCTTAGACTGCAGCAATCTTTATCTTTGTGCCAATGTGACTGCCCATCTCCAGACATTACATCTGCCTTCCAGTCAGGGAGAAGTAGAGGTCAAAAAGGTAAGGTCAGTACCATGCTGTTTTGATTACTATGGCTTTATAGTATAGTTTCATATTAGGTAGCATGATTTTTCCAACTTTGTTGTTTCTCAGGATCACTGTGTGGCCTTTCATGGTTCCATATAAGTTTTTGAAATATTTGTTCTAGATCTATGAAATACATTGGTGGAATTTTGATAGGACTTGGGTTGAAATGATAGATTGCTTTGGGTAGTAGGGACATTTTAATGATGTTAATTTTTCCTATCCATGAACACTGTATGTGCTTCCACTTATTTGTATCTATTTCAATTTCCTTCTTCAGTCTCTTACAGTTTTCCAAGTACAGGTCTTTTACATCCTTGCTTAGATTTGTTCCTAGGTATTATATTATTTTTGTAGCATGTGAATGGGATTATTTTCTTAATTTCCCTTTCTGTTAGTTCATTATTGGCATAATAAATGCAACTGATTTCTGGATATTAATTTTTATCCTGCTACTTTGCTGTATTCATTTATCAGTTCTACTACTTTCTTAGTGGACATTTTGGGGTTCTGTATGTGCAGTATCATGTCATGTGCAAGTAATGACAGTTTTACTTATTCCTTTCCAATTTGTATGTCTTATTTCTTCTTCTTGTCTGACTGCTGTGGCTGACTTTTCATAGTACGTTGAATGAGAGAGGTGAAAGAGGACATCCCTGTCTTATTCTTGAACTTAGGGGGAATGTTTACAGTTTCTGCCCATTGAGTATGATGTTGGCAGTGGGTGTGTCATATATGACCTTTATTATGTTTCTGTACATTCCCTCTATTCCCACTTTGCTGAGAGATTTTTTTATCATAAATGGGTACTGTATTTTATCAAACACTTTATCTGTATCTATTGATATGATCAAGGGAACTGAATAGAGAGGTCATAAATAAACTCACACCTTTATAGTCAATTAATATTCAACATTGGAAGTAAGCACATACAGTAGGCTAAAGATAGTTTATTCAATAAATAATGTTGGGAAAATTGGACAGATACATGCAGAAAAATGAAACTAGAACGCCTTCTTACACCAAATACAACAATAAATTAAAAATGGATTAAGGACTTAAATGTTAGACCAGAAACCACAAAAACTATAGAAGAAAACATAGGCAGCAAAATATCAGACATTGCTCATAGCAATATTTTATTGAATGTGTCTTCCCAGGCAAGGGAAACAAAAGAAAAAATAAATATATGGAACTACATTGAACTAAAAGGTTTTGCAAAGCAAAGGAAAACATCAAAAAATAAAAAAGACAACGCACAGTATGGGATAAAATATTCACTGATACAACTGATGGGGGTTAATATCCAAAATCTATAAAGAACTTACAAAACTCAACACCAAAATATACAAACAACCCAATTAAAAAAATGGAAAAAGGACCTGAATAAACACCTCTTCAAAGAGTACATACAGCTGGCCAACAGATATATAAAAACGTGCTTAGAGTAACTAGTCATCAGACAAATGCAAATAAAACTACAATGAGTATTATCTGACACCTTTCAGAATGGCTATCATCAATAAATCAACAAACAACAAGTTCTGTCAAGGATGTGGAGAAAGGGGAACACCTTTGCACTGTTGGTGGGAATACAGATTGGTGCAGCAACTGTGGCATGCACTATGGAGATACATCCAAAAATTAAAAATGGATCTGTCTTTCTACCCAGCAACTCAACTTCTGGAAATATACCTTAAGGAACCCAAGACATTAATTCAAAAAAACATAAGCACCCCAATGTTCATTATAGTGTTATTTACAATTGCCAAGACATGGAAGAGGCTCAAGTGTCCATCATGAGATGAGTGGATAAATCAACTATGGGATATTCAGTCAATGGAATACTACTTGGCCACAAAAAAGATTTTATTCTTTGTGACAGAGGGTGGACCTGGACAACAGTAAGTTAAGTGAAATAAGCCAGTAAGAGAAAAGACAAAATCCATATGATTTCATTCATATGTGTAATCTAATGAACAAGCTGAAATAACAAGCAAAATACAGACAGATTCATAAATAGAGAGCAGAATGACAGTTGAGGCAGTATGGGGTTGGTAGGGAGGGATTGTGCAAAAAGGAAAAGGACTCATGCACATAGACAATGGATTAGTTATTGAGTGGGGAGAGGGTATAAGAGCACTAAATGATAATGGAAACAAAATACAATAAAACATTAAAACAAAAGGGAAGCCAGAATGGTGACTATGTGTTAACTAGTGCTTTTAGAAAATAAAAGTTTTCTACTTCCAGCCAAGATGGAGGTATAGGTAGATATACTTTACCTCCTTGCACAACCAAAAGAAGGACAGCAACAAATTTACAAACAATGATAAACAGAACTGCCAGAAAATTGAACTGTATGGAAGTAGTTGGACAACTAAGTGGTGAAGAAGAAACATTGATTCATTGATTCAGACTGGTAGCAGGGAAAGAGACGTGCAGTAGGGTGGAAAGGACACAGGTAAGACGGTAGCTGGAGGACCAGGCAGTCCCACATTTGTGGGGCTGATAAACTGGGAGGAAAAACTGGGGAGTGAGAGAGACCATACAACCCAGAGTTACAGCACTGGGAAAGACAGTCTCAAAACCTCAGGCTGGAAAAACCTATGGGGTTTGTGATGGCAGGAGAAACTCCCGGCCTCACAGTAGAGTTTGTTGGAGAGACCCAAAAGGGCCTAGAACATATACAAATCCACTCACCTGGGAATCAGCACCAGAAGGACCCAATTTGCTTAGGGGTAGAGGGGGAAGTGACAGAAAGCCAGCCAAGAGCTAAGCAACTGGCATTGTCCCCTTGTTACAGAACAGACCTGGGGCAGGGGGGGGGGGGTGAATGATACAGTATTACTGAATGGACCCTTGTGCTCTGGGTGTCCCCTACCCTGTACTAGATTCGCCTTGCCCACCACCAGGAAAAGATGTCTCTCAATGCCAGAGATTGGTGAAAAGGAAAGGGAGTATTTATTTAAAGAGTTATGCAAACTTAAGAGTAATAACTTAATGACTTCATTGAGATCCCAAAGTCCTTTACACAAACACAGTCCTTCCTTCCCCCTCTGCCCAGTCTGGGGTATTGTATCTCAGAAAAAGAAATAGAAGTTCATGGTTCTTCTCTGCCCAAGCTGCTTGGTCCCAAGAAGATACCATATGGCTTCCATGCCTGGGTTTAAATCTCAGCGCCAGTCTTCCTCTGCTGTACCATTTCCGACTCCTCCCACAATTGGCCACAACTGCCAGCATTCCTGTATTTTTCCAGCTTTACTGGGCTGCCATAGTAATAAATCCAAGCAGGTGTGGCCCTGTGGTGTGGAGCCAATCATCTCCAAGCTCTTATGCAGGCACTGTAACCAGGGGTACTGGCCTCCCAGTTACATCATGGGTTGAAATCACTCCCATCCCCCTAGCTCAAAGCCTGACCACAGGTGTTTAACATATCTATGAAACCAGTTAAGGGTTATAGATATGTTAAATGACCATTCTAGAGGTTATCTACAAAACTGTTGATATTCGAATCAACTCTTAGTGGCCCTGCTCCAAGTCCCCCAGCTCAGACTTGTGGGGGTAAGGACATCCTATATGCATATATTTTTCTAATATTTCCTGGACACTTTGAGTTCTGGATCCCATTACAAATCCCTATTTGCCCTCCTCCTTGGCTGCACCCTATTATACCTTCTCTGACTCCTCCCCGTATAGTGCTACAACACAGTGAAATGGGTTGCCTCGCCCTGGTGAATACCTAAGGCTCTGCCCTTTAAAAATAACAAGTGCACTGAGAGAAAGAAATATGGTCAAAATGGAAGAACAGATCAAAACTCAAAAAAACTCCAAAAACTTCTAAGTGATGAGGAGGCAGTCCAACCTATCAGATCCAGAGTACAAAACACTGGTAATCAGCATGCTCACAGAAATTGTAGAGTATTGTCACACAACAGGGGAAAACGTATATGTTATACAAAGTGAAATAAAGGAAAATGTATAGGAAACCAGCAGTGAAGGGAAGGAAACCAGGACTCAAATCATCAATTTGGAGCAGAAGGAAGAAATAAACATTCAACTAGAACAGAATGAATAAGCAAGAATTCAAAAATATGAGGAGAGGCTTAGGAACCTCCAAGACAATGTTAAATCTTCCAACATCCAAATCATAGGGATGCCATAAGGAGAAGAGAAAGAGCAAGAAATTGAAAACTTTTTTGAAAACATAATGAAGAACTTCCCCAATCTGGCAAAGGAAAGAGACTTCCAGGAAGTCCAAGAAGCTCAGAAAGTCCCAAAGAAGTTGGATCCAAGGAAGCATACACCAAGACACATCATAATTACATTAGGCAAGATTAAAGATAAGGAGAGAATCTTAAAAGCAGCAAGAGAAAAGGAGATAGTTACCTACAAAAGAGTTCCCATAAGACTATCAGCTGATTTCTCAAAAGAAACCTTGCAGGCAAGCAGGGACTGAAAGGAACTATTCAAAGTCATGAAAGGTAAGGACCTATATCCAAGATTACTCTACCCGGCAAAGCTATTATTTAGAATGGGAGGGAAGGTAAACTGCTTCCCAGATAAGGTCAAGTTAAAGGAGTTCATCATCACAAAGCCCTTACTATAGGAAATGTTAAAGGGATTTATCTAAGAAAAAGATCAAAATTATTAACAGTAAAATGATATCAAACTCACAATTATCAACAACTTAACCTAAACAATAAAAACAAAAACAAACAAACTGAGCAAACAAATAGAACAGGAACAGAATCACAGAAATGCAGGTCACATATAGTATTATCAGCAGGGAGAGGGAGTGGGGAGAATTGGGGAAAAGGTACAGGGAATAAGAAGCATAAATGGTAAGTACAAGATAGACAGGGGGAGGTTAAGAATAGTATAGGAAATGGAGAAGCCAAAAAACTTATATGTACGACCCATGGATGTGGACTAAGATGGGGAATGCTGGTGGGGGGAGCGCAAGGAGGAGGGGAATAAAAGGGAGAATAAAATGGTACAACTGTAATAGCGTAATCAATAAAATATACTTAAAAAAGAAAATAAGCATTTTGCTAACAAAAATACGAGAATAGGCATTACTAAGATAACTAATAGTGTTAATAAATATCAAAATAACACAGATTCTGTGACTTTTCAAATTTTTAACTAGGTTCATGGTGTAGAGCACAGAAACTATAATGGTATCACTGAATTTGTCTATTCAGTAAAGAAATAGCCTGAAAGATGCAGGAAATTGGGGGTAGCAAATTTTTTTAAATTCAGCAAAATTGCTAAAAGCCCTTTTTTTTTGGTCAAACATGAAATTAAAAAGGTGAATGTAAGTGGATATCTGAACCTTCTCAACTTATTATTTCTATGTTTTACATTAATTTTCCATTACCAAGGATAATCATAAATTAACTATAAATATTAACTGTGGTAATTTGTTATTTATAAAAGTTTTAAAAATAGGCCCTGGCGGGTGTAGCTCAGTGGATTGAGCACGGGCTGTGAACCAGACATCGCAGGTTCGATTCCCAGACAGGGCACGTGCCTAGGTTGCAGGCCATGTCCCCCAGCAACTACACATTGATGTCTCTCTCTCTCTCTCTCTCTCTCCCCCTCCCTTCATTCCCTTTTTAAAAATAAATAAAATCTTTAAAAAAAAGTTTAAAAAATGATATAATGATAGAAATGAAAAAAATGACAGAAATTTCTATTATGATTCTGAAAAATTTAAGATGTTTTTTATGTAAATTTTAAATGATATGGTTAAAGATTTTGTATTTTGTTTTAAATGTTTTAAACAGTCTTTGTGCCTGCTGAATTCCTAGAAAGGTATATAAATTACAGTGGAGCACATTGCTGTTCATGTATCTTTCTTTCTGCTCCCTATGTCCATATCTCTTCAGAAAGGTAGCCTATTCTCTGAGTTTATAATGATATGGATAGTCAGTTTAAATGCAACCTGCAAGTAGCAATATAAAACCAACTTAAATTCAGTAGGTTTCATGAATCACTTCTATAAATGGAAATTTTTAATAGAAAAAATATACATGCTAAGGAAAGATTGCACTTATGATTTTCAAACAGTAATGATAGTGACATTAAGAAAGTATAGTTGTTAGAATATAACTTCTCAGCAGAATTGAATTGTCAACATACTTAAGCTAAACTACCTGGATATAAAGGATAATTATAAACTTTCCTACTTTATGAAAAAATAATAAAACTTCCTTATAAAAATGTTTTTAGTCAAATAGTCAAATTTTGAAGTCACTTATGGAAAAATAACAGTTTTGTAATTCACTTTTTATATACATTATGTCTACATATTAACATTAGACAAAAATTCTATATTTTAATGCTAATATTTATAATTTATGGTATCTTCTATAGTATTCACATTGTGATGCTGAAAATTGATCTGTTAATAAATATTTGTAAAATCAAGGGCACACATTATGCCAACACCATTTTAAAGATGCCTTATGCTCAAAGTATGGTCATAAAACAATGATTACAGAAAAGCATTTTTTTTTGTGTGGTCCTTTAAATGAGAACTGTTGTAAGGCTGTGGTTAGTTTCTGGCTTTTTAATATTTGAAATACAGAGCAGCCAAAACTAATTCACATATGCAGACACACACACAATTTTAGGGTGAGGAAATTGTACCCACTTAGGAACACTTTGGCCAGACAATGTAGAATATTCCCCTTATACACACAGGAAATTGAACTTACCTGACTGTTGTGAACTGAAGATCACTACTGATGGAGTAGTTGCCCAGTGAGGGACAGGCAGAAAAGGGTAAGCTTCTGTGTGGTTAAGAAATAGTCAAGTACAGAAAAAAATGCCCTACCTTTAGGGAAGAAAAGATTTTTAATTTTGATTTGTTTGATTTTTTAAAAAAATGAAGTGTTATAGAGATGGAGCTGATGTGGTTTTCAATCAAAAAGGAATGAATAACATGATGTTTCAATGAAACAGAAGCTGGGTGAGTTTTCCATTTAGAAGTTATACTATACAGGGGACCATATCCCCCTTTTTAAGCTGCAAGATTCCCTGAGAAATGAACTTCAGGGAATGTCTTACTGACATTCCAGATTTGGAAGGTGAGGTGAATTGAGGACTGGGTTGAAGCCTCACAAATGTGTCATGGTCTTGATTGAACAAGATGGTATGTCTTTGGGGAATGCACACTCAAAAACAGTTACCCCTTCTTTCTTGTCTAAGAATCTTTACTCTTTGGCTTTTTAATCTAAAGTATAGCCATTGTTAAAGACCCAAATTCATAAATATCTCATTCTAATGTGTCCTTCTGACCATATTAAGGGACATAGAAAAGACCAGAATGACTTGGGTGACTGAGAAGTTGGCTGGGTGGACAGCATTGGTGTTGATGGCCTTTAGAAGTATAACCAACTTGCTAAGGAGAAAATGGTGAATTCAGGTTTGGAATGTGGTTTGAGGCACCTGTGAAATTTAATCATCTATGTTCATCACTCAGTTGGAGTCTTTAGCTAGAGGAAAAGGTCAGTGTTTAGATTTGGTAGACAACAGAAAACAGGTGGTAGAATAAGACATGAAAACAGGTGAAATCTCTTAAATGAAATATAGAATGAGAAATGCAGGGATTGTGGGTAAAAATAAAACACTGAAATATCAGGGCAGGCAGAGAATAATCTGAAACATTAAATGGGACCAGAAGCTCTCAGTGTCTATGAATAGTCAAGATTTTCTAAGGTGAGTTGTCCACACAGCACCCAGAGCTTGGTTTCTAATATGGTACTCTAATAAAAGAAACCAGTGTTTTTTTGAGAAATAGCTAATTTTAGAGCTGGGGCAGGACATACAAGGGGCCAGAAAGTAAGGAACTGTGAAAAACAAAACAAACACATACACCACAATCAGACAAACAAAAATAGTAAAACCCCCAAATGTTCCACAACACATTGGGTCAGGTTAAGTCAAAGTCACACAGAGTCAACTGAAAGAGTTCCTCATGGACAAGGATGGAGACATTTAAGGAAGAAAATAAGGTATTTTTTATTATGACTCAGAGAATCAAGTAAATATCCACAAATACATATTGATGTAATTAAATGATTGAATATATAAATCAATGAAGAATAATGGACAACCATCTCATATGGATTAAATTCAAATAATTTATGTACACACACTGTCCTCAAGGAAGGGGAACATACATTCCCACTCATAAAGGTAGGTTGCATGTGGTGTCTTCCTACAAAAGGATACAGTATGAACAGGGACGGGGAGAAACCTTATAAATACTAACTGAGCCCAGTGATCAAGGTTAACATGGACAGTGATAGTCGATAGTATGCCTCCTTGCTGTGGTGTGGCACTTTGCCACAGTCCAATCAGAGAAAAACCTCAAATGGGGTACATTCTGTAATATATCTGATCAGCATTCCACAAAGCCATCAAGATCATCCAAATGAATGAAAGTCCCTAAGAAAGAAAGAATAGAGTGACAACACATATTAATCAATGTGAAAAGTACATGATAATCAAGTAAGTGCCCAAAAATGTGAACTTCTCTTCCCCTCTCCTCCAAGCTCTCTGCCTCCCTCTTCTTATTAAAATTTAACAAGCTTTGGGCAGATCACTTAGTTGATTAGAGTATCATCTCTGTATGCCAAGGTTGCAGTTTCAATCCATGGTCAGGGCAAATACAAGAATCAACCAATCAATGCAAAAATAAGTAGAACAGCAAATCTCTCTCTCTCTCTCTCTCTCTCTCTCTCTCTCTCTCTCTCTCTCTCCTCTCTCAAAAATCAATTAAAACATTTAACAAATGGAAACCTCTCTTGTGTAGGTAGTCTGTGCACATTGCTTACTTGAAGATTTAGGGCTGAAGTCTTCCACAGTATTTCTCTTAACTCTGTATCTTTGTAACCCTCTCCAAACATGTCCTTATTTATTCTTTTCACATCTCAGCTATAGATTAATTCAGGAAAACTGGAAAATGAGATCTCATCTCTAACAAGAAATCTGAGATGGTCTCGAATAGAACAATTTCTCTCGAGAAGTAGAGATAAATCAGAGCAACTGAGAATGCTTACAGCCCTGAAACTGCCCAGGAGACACATTTTGTGGCAGAGATGAACTCCTAACCTCATAGAGAGTGATCCTTCCTAGATTTCCTGGACAAAAATCTCTTTAGCTATAATCTCTCCCTTATGATTACCCTTCCCTCTTAACAAGTTATTATTCCAGGAGAACAAATACAGGGAGCTGAGGTCAGTTATATATCTTATAAGACACTTGTAGAGAGCAAAGGTCTTGGTAGTTTGCGTAGTGGACACTGGGAAGCAGGCAAAATGTAACTTGAGTATCCTTTTATGTCTTTTATTTCCATTCTTTATGCTTTTGTATGTCAATTGTTTTTTATGCAATTTAAGGAACTTTTTAAGTAATCACAGCCACTCTTTGAATTTTGACACTTAGATCTGCTTTCTCTCAGTTGGCCCCATATATTCTACCCACTTTCCCTGTCAACAGCAAACTTATCTTTCTTTAGTCTCATTCTTTATTACTATTTATTTTGTTATTGTGTGACTTGCTCAGCTAGGCCAGCATTAGTAGGAAAATTCTGTAAATAACATTATAACTAAAAGGGATGATTTTAATGGCAAGACTTGGGAGCCATTATTCATTAGATAAGTGTGGTAATATCATGTATGTGATAAAAAATTTCAACTCCAGGTCAGAGTACAAAAATGGCTTCTAGGTAGGTTTTTAGGAGTACCTATGTGGACCATGTATATCAGATCTCTACCATAAAAATTATATATATATACATATTATAATATATAATAAAATTATACATTCCCTTTATTTTATTTATATTTCTCTCATATATGCAGTATATATACATTTGCTTACTTGAAGGTTTAAGGCTGAGCTTTTGAAACATTTCTCTTAACTTCATATTATGTAATTATATAGATATTCAAAATATATGCATGTGTATATATATGGGTATATATATATAATTGCTGCTTGCTAAGCAGATTTCTTGAAAGAATTCAAGATAATTGTTTAAAACTAAAAGCAATGAAATTCAAATTTTAACATATTTAGAATCACACAGAGATATGCTGAATTTTTTTTGTAATATTTGCTATAAACAATATAGATCATTTGAACAACTTGTGGTGATCATTCCCTCCATTTGAAAAATTTTCTCTCACTTCATAAATTCTAAGTCAACAAACATAGATGCAGCAGTGTATTATGGGCAAAATATTGAAATTACAGGCAATTTGGTCAATTAAAGATGAATGTTAAGCATAAACTACATACTACATTCCATTAGAACTCCACAAGTTCAAAGCCAATGCTAGATAGCTCGGTTGCCCGAGAACAAAACCATCTGTAAAAACTGGAAAAATAATGGTTCAGTGGCTATAACAAAATGAATAGAAAAAATACAGTGGCTTAAATAAGATGAAAGCTTCCTTCCTTTTCATCTAAATGTCTGCACCTCTAGGTTGGTGGCCATGTTGACTTCACAAGATCACTGAGACCCAGGTTATCTTTCTCAGTTTGGTTTGTCCATTCATTAACACTGTTTTAGTCTTCTGGGTCTATGATGCCTCTCTGATGATTCTGTGTTCCAGCTCAAGGTTAGGAAAGAGACAGGAAGATGTCTAGGTCAAGCAACCTCCTTTAGGCAAGTAAGGCAGAAATCACATACTTCCTTTGTGCTCACACGTCCTTGATGAGAACCTCATCACATGGCTGGCCACAGTGTCAATGCTGAACTTGTCCTTTTAAGATGAAAAGCTGATTAGTGGCCTTCAGAATGCAATGAAAATGACAACATCCTATTTTGTTTTTGTGAGAATTAAATGAAACACAATCATCTATCCTTATCGAGACATGTAGTGATCATTTACTAAGTATGAAACTTCTTTCTTTCTCCAGATGATTTGGTCAGACCCAGTGATCAGGAATTCACTGTGTAAATCTATGATCTGTGGTATTTGCTGGTGGTACAAAAACTTAAAGTCCCTGTGGAACCTTAGGGAAGAGTGCCAGTAAGTCAGGATTGATACTCAAGGCTTCACTGAGTGGTGCCATAATTTTCTCCTTCTTACAAAATTATCCTACCCTGTGCAGAACCTGGTTTTAATATCTAATTGAAGAGGAATACATCATATTATTTCAGCTTGAATTAGATAGTAGTTCCTGATTCCTGTAGCTCATGATCCCTGGGTGGCAAAAGCTCCTAGAAAATGTTGCATGTTCATCTGACGTTTGTCTGGCATTTCCTTCTAATATTACTTAAGTGCTCACTGATTTATCACTCACAGTATTTAAAGAAATGCTCTGTTTTGTCATTTGTATTTCAGTCTTACCTCCTACATATTTTATGCCATTGCATTTGTCTCAGTGTGACTTATTGATAAACTCACTGCTAATGAAACAAATAAGTTTTCCCTTCTGATTCTAAAAGAAGTGAATAAGCCTTCTTTCCAATATTTGTTTTGTTGTTGAATGCTATAGAAGACTCCATGGTTGGGGCTGTTACATAAATCCCTAGAGAGATCATGGTCAATGCTTTGAGATTATGGTCAACACTGAGTGAGAGCACTTATTATTGGTCATATTTCATAAAGGCCAAATATATAATCAATAAATTAAAAATGATTCCTGAATAGTAAGTAGACAGTCTTCCTGCTGTAGCAAACATTGGTTGTGGATGAATTTCTTACATAAATGACTTAATGCCATCCTGATAATGGATAGATATTTTTTCAGTTAACTAGTATTGTTGGAAAAATAAAATTATAAACAAAATCTTTCAACTCAAGATATGTCTCCAAAAGGTAGAAGAGAAAGAAAACAGTTTTATTGTTAGGGAGGCATTAAATCTGAAAAGAGTGAACATCATAGATAATCTACTAAGAGATTAGAGACAGAAAGAATTCTCACCCTTTAATATAGTCAACAAGATACAAGCAATTCCTCACATTTTCCCAAGATAAACAATAACTAGTCCATGAGTCAGGCTTTGATGGCACACTTTGTCATGCCTAGTTCATCCTAGCTTTGCCTGGTAATTGGGGTGACTGTTAGCTGTTTATCTAAAGGAAAAATAAACTTCTCAGACTTTTTTTTTTTGCAGTGACTTTTCCAATTACAATGGCATTCAATATTATATTAGTTTGAACTGTAAAACATAATGGTTAGACATTTTTATATCTTACAACATGATGCCTCCAATACATCTAGTACTCTCCTGGTTCCATACATAGTTATTGTAATATTATTAACTATATTCCTTATGCTGTACTTTACATCTCTTTGACTGTTTTGTAACTACCAATTGTATTTCTTAATCTCTTTACCATTTCCACCCAGTTCTCCAACCCCTTCCCTCTGGCAACCATTAGTCTGTTCTCTATATCTATGTGTCTGTTTCTCTTTTGTTTGTTTATTTATTTTGTTCTTTAGATTCCACAAATAAGCGAAATCCTGTGGTATTTGTGTTTCTATGTCTGACTTATTTTAATTAGCATAATGCCCTCTAGGTTTATCCACGTTGTCACAAATGGTAAGATGTCATTTTTTACAGCCAAGTAGTATTCCTTTGTATATATGTCCTACATCTTCTTTATACAATTTTCTATTGATGAACTCTTAGGTTGTTTCCATATCTTGGATGTTGTAAATAATGCCATGATAAACATAGGGGTGCATATATCTTTTCAAATTAGCGTTTTGAATTTTCTCAGATAAATACCCAGAAGTAGAATTGGTGAAAAACAGGCAGTTCCACTTTTAATTTTTTGAGGAATCACTGTGCTGTTTTCCAAAGTGGGTATACCAATCTACATTTCCACCAATGGTGCACAAGGGTTCCCTTTTCTCCGCATCCTCATCAGCACTTTTTTTTGTGTGTGTGGATTTATTGATGTAGCCAAACTTCTCACATTTTTATTTCAATAGTTAGTTTTGCAACTTAGAGCCAGGTGCCCACCAAAGTTAGTGTCCTACTCCCCATCCAGAGGTTGGAAGATCTGGGTGCTCTCTCCTTTGATGTTTATACTTCAAAGAGATGGCCCCCAGGTCCTTGAGAAAGACTCTTGAATCTTAAAGCTGATAAAAGGCCTATGTAATTTAAGAAAAAAATATTTTGAAGAAGAGAAAAGATACTTACAAAAAGTTTAAATTAAACATTTTAAGAAAAAGCATGGGAGCATAATCTTTTCATTTATTTTCAATAGGAAGAATCAAGCTTTTTATTTTTATGTTATGTTTGTCCTTATAAAGGTCATATGTTGTTTCCTTTCAGAATTACCTTGCTGATGGCAGTAAGTTCAGAGCATAATGAATGCCATTATTATTCTCTTGGAATTTTCTCATTTCTCTATTTCCTACTTGATATCTTACTGGTATTATTTAATTAGAATACCTAATAGCATTGCTTTTAACAAGCTGTTGATTTCTGGGCAACATGATTACTTTCTGTTAAACATATTTCATAGACTTAGAGCAAGTATGTATTTTTTCTATATATTTTATGTTTTATATTGTTATATAATTATATAATAAATAATATTTTACATTATATATGAAATATATAACATGTTATCTGTGAAATATGATATAATAATACATATGTTGCCAATTCTCTGTGGATAATGAATAAAGCTGATGCTATAGGACCATATTATCTGAAGGGCTCTGACTTGAGCTGTTCTGATCACCATGAAAGCATTTTCTTTACATCCACTCTCAATCTGATACATGGAATTGTCTTATAATTGCAATTTGTGGTATAACCAGAAGCTTACAAAAGAGATAGACTAAATTTGCTCAATTCACTAAATCTTAAAGTTTAAATGACTAATATTACTAAAGGAATTGTTTAGTGATGAGCATGATTTTAAGCACTTTACATCTAGTAACACATTTATTTAATCCACAAAACAAGTCTACATTTTAGATATTATCACTCTTTTGTACAGAAAAGAAATAGACACAGAGGGTTTTACACACTTTATCAGTTCTGATAGCTAAATAGTAGTAATGTAAATCAGCAAACCAAGGATTGGCTAGGTGGCACCTTGACACATGACTCAACAATTAGTGTTGAAGGAAACTGGTTTTTTTTTTAATTTTTAAATTATATTTTTTATTGTTGTTCAAGTACAATTGTTTCCATATTCCCTTCCCCACTCCCCCCATTCCAGCCATCCCCACCTCCTACCCTAGATCCTACCCTTCTTTGGTTTTGTCCATGTGTCCTTTATACATGTTCCTGAAAACCCTACCCCTTCTTTTCCCCAATTATCCCCTCCGACCTCCTTTCCAGTTACTGTCAGTTTGTTCTTAATTTCAATGTCTGGGTATATTTTGCTTGCTTGTTTGTTTGTTGATTAGGTTACACTTATAGGCGAGATCATATGGTATTTGTCTTTCACTACCTGCTGTATTTCACTCAGCATAACATTCTCCAGTTCCATCCATGCTATCGCAAAGAGTAGGAGCTCCTTCTTTCTGCTGCATAGTATTCTATCACATAATGTATCATAGTTTTTGGATCCATTCATTTATTAATGAGCAATTAGGTTGCTTCCAGCACTTGGCTATTGTAAATTGTGCTGCTATGAATATTGGGGTGCATAGGTTCTTTTGGGTTGGTGTTTTAGGGTTCGTAGGGTATAGTTCCAGCAATGAAATTGCCAGGACAAAAAGCAGTTCTATTTTTAGTTTTCTGAGGAAATTCCATACTGTTTTCCACAGTGACTGCACCAGTCTGCAATCCCACCAAGAGTGCACTAGGGTTCCCTTTTCTTCATAACCTCTCCAACACTTGTTGTTTGTTGATTTATTTATTATTGTCATTCTGACTGGTGTGAAGTAGTATCTCGTGGTTTTAATTTGCATCTCTCTAATGGTTAGTGATGCTGAGCATTTTTCTCATATGTCTCTGAACTTTCTGTATGTCCTCCTTGGAGATGTGTCTGTTCAAGTCCTTTGCCCATTTTTCAAGTTTTTTTTTTTTTTTTTGTCTTCCTGGTGTGTAATTGTGTGAGTTCTTTATATATTTTGGAGATCAAATCTTTGTCTGAGGTATCATTGACAAATATGTTTTCCCATGCAGTTGGTTCTCTTTTCATTTTAATGCTGTTTTCTTTAGCCATGAAGAAGTTTTTTATTTTGGTGAGATCTGAAAACAGGTTTTTATTAACAGCATTCCAACCTTGGGAGTGAGTGCTGAGAACACTCCTGCTTAGAGCCCTCTTCTACCATGAGAACCAGTACTCCCAAAAGTATGTGCTCCCCAAAAGGCTGCATGCCAAAACCATACCCAGAAGTTCCCCGTATCCTTCTCTGTTCTTAATCCAGCTCTCTGTGCAAAGAGATCTCTATCCTCTCTGGAATATACACTGTGGGTTTGAGAGTCACCATTCTCTTGCAGTAGCTCTCTCTCAGATTCTGAGGCACACTGATCTCAGCCTCCATGCAATGATTCAGGAAAACATATGCTGTGTTACATTAAGTCATGGTGGGGTCCAGGGAAGCACAGTTCCAAGACTGTGATTTCTCTGTACATCCTTTGGAGAAGCAGAAGTCTGCAACTCAATATTCCTAGTCACAATTCAGCTCCAAGCATCTACCACAAATCTGTGCTTGCTTACGCAGGCCCTTGCAGTTCCATCAACTCCGTCAAGGTCTTCTCCAGGCAGGCTTCCTAGCAGCCCTCCTCCTTCTTACTCTAGACATCCTGGCATGCTCTTACTCCAAACCACAAGATTTCTACCTTACATACTAGAACTCATGACAGACCACATTCCCATACAACTTTTCAGCCCACCCACATTTAAATGTTTGGCCTGGAACTTCTTATGTGACCTCATAACCTACCTCTTCTATGATATGTTAGCATCTATCATTTTTTATCTTTTACCTTCTTTTGGCTGCCATCTCTCCTCAGGTCAAGAGTTCCCAGTGACACAGGGGCATCTGGGGTGGACATTTGCCTCTCCTGGCTATGCCACAAGTCACTATATGCTCTTAAAGTCATGTACACATTCTGACCTGGGCAGCAGACCTCTTTCTTTCAGGAGAGGCATGGCTATTAATTTGCTATTGTTATGCCAAGTATCTTAAATGCTGTATCATCCACTTTCCCTTTCCCCCAGTCAAGAGTTGTGGTGGGTACCCTCTGCAACTTTCAGGGAACCCCTATTCTACACCCCATTACAGTAACACTGGAATTTTGACCTTGTGTTCCAATTTTGGTAGCTGCTACATTATACCAACCTTGTAGGGTAAAGTGATGAAAAGGTAAATTAGATAATTTACTAGTGCAATGCTCAGCATGTAAAAAGCATACAGACAATACCATCCATTCTTGCTGTTTTGTGGTTGTTACTACTCATCACCCACCTTCTTCAGGATTCCTGAATAACCCTTGTCCCTTTTCTCTACCAACTTCAAAATCTTTATTCAACCTGCTCTATAGGCAATATTCACACATAAATGTGAAATTTTAAGGTTAGGAAATTTTGAATATTTTGAAATTACAGCTTTCTTTAAAACAGTTAACAAGGATTAAATGTAAAATCTCTTTGGCATATGGAAACTGAGTATAGTTTGGGACTTTCTAATCCTAGTTATGCATTTTTTCTTTCACTCATTCATTCAACAGTATTTTTATGGAGTGCTTACTAAAAGCCAGACACACTGCTAGGTGAGCAGTTCATGCTTTAAAAATTTGAGGGGGCCCTGGCCAGTGTGGCTCAGTTGGTTGGGGTATCATTGCCATATACCAAAAAGTTGTAGGTTAAATTCCTGGTCAGGGCACATACCTAGGTTGCTGGTTCAATGCCTGAGTAGGGTGCCAAAAGGTCAACCAATCAATGTTTCTGTCTCACATTGATTTCTCTCTCTTTCTTTCTCTCTCTCTCATCAATAAATATATTTTAAGTTAAAAAATAAAAATTTGAGGGGAATTAAAGAGTACTAGTGGTTCAAGGCATAATGAGATTAATACCTATTATTAGAGCTTAGTCTTCAAAAAAAATTGGCAGGAACTACAAAGAAAGCTCAAAACCTTTGATTCTGTACCTGTCATCTTTATCTAAGTGATTTATCTTGCAATCTGCTACTTTTCCTTGAAGCAAAATAGAGTTGAATGACCCAAGGTTTTCATTAATGGTTTTCTTTTCTCTTTTTTTCTCAGCTAATCACTTCAGAATACCTCTCCATCTGCAATATTCTTATAGTTAATATTTTAAGACTCTGATAAAAACTTAGCTTCTCCTTTACTGAAACCTGCAGAAGCAGAACATTAAACTTATACATGGTGTAAATAAAATGTCAATGTTAAAAGTAAAATAATTAATTTAAAAATATCCATAATTGGGATTCAGAAAGATGGTGGCCTTGTTGGAGGAACCGTGATCCCCTTCCCCAGTGCACAGAGGAGAATTTGGCCAATCTGAGGAGGAACAGAGCACAAGACCACCGATATTGTAACATTTATGAAAATAGGACATCAAAAATTATAGCAGACATTGAATAAATGGATGGTAAGAGGACTGCTTCGGGATAAGGGGCCCTGGGATAGGCATGGAGACCAGGCCTGGTGCTCCTGGGTCTGTCTCAGGGCACCCAAGAGAGCAGAGTTGCCACTCCCTCCCCAGACAAGGATTGAGAAGCAGCAGTTGAGGCTTTGTTGCTTGAAGGTGCAGAGTGGAGAGTGAGGAAGGAGAGACAGTGGTGCAGGGGTTGTGGGTACCCGCACACAGTCCGGGGAAGAGTGAGTTCCCTAGTCTGCCAGACCAAGGAAGGCCTTGCCGTGTGCCCGTGCCCCCAACCCGGTAAGTGTGTGGTTTTGGGGAAGACTGAGACCCCGGCTGTGAACAAAGGAAGGGCTTCTGGAGAGGGGGGTGACCTCATGTGGACGAGCACCCCACCAGGATACCTGACTCTCAAACGGTGAACCCAGAAAAGATGCAGCACTTCACGGGTTCCTGGGGCCCATGGTGGTGGTGAAGGGAAGTGTGCGACCCTTCCAAATGCCCGGAGTGTGCACCTTGAACCTGGAGGAGAGGCGGGTGCTACCCACACATGTAGAGCCCATGGAGAGGAAGTGCATGACTCTTCGCAATCCCCGGAGCGTGCACCGTGAACCACAAGAAGAGGCAGGTGCTTCACAGAATGTGGAGCCTGTGGTGGCAAAGTTGGGGGAGGGGCATGAGCCCTTGCCATCTCCGCAGCAAGCACCCTAAGCCCGAGGCAGTGATTGTTTCTGGGGAAAGTGGGTGGCTACCCTGGGGATAGAACCCAAGAGACTGATTGAGTTCTGACTCCGAAGGGTGAAAAGCATTCTAACCACCCCTGATGAAGCCAGCAAAAGCAGAAAAACTGGTTTGGCCAGTTAGAAACCAACAGGACTTGTTCTCCCCCTCCCCCCTCCCTCTGTTGTTGTTTGATTGTTTGATTTTATCTTGATTTTGTTTATTAAGCAATTTTTATTTTTTAACTTATTATTTTTATATCTCTCAATTCCTTATGTTTCTCTTCCTTCCATCCTAGTGCTACCACCTTGCTTCCACTCCAAATCTATCTCTCCTGCAACCCACCTTCTGTTTTTCTGTTTTTTTTCTTTGTTTTTTTTTTGCCTGCAAATTACTCCAGATTTATATGATCTTTTTCTCTCTTTTCTGACCTTTTTTATTTTAATGGTATTTGGTATTTCTTTTTCTTTTCTTTCTGTGTAATCTTCTTTGCTTGGCTGGTTATACTGTCATTTGATAAGTTCCCCTGTTATCTCATTCACAGTGTGTTGATAATTTACTGTCCCTCACTTGGGTTCCATTACTACACCACTCAAGATTCTATATTCCTTATTCTTCTTATCCAGATTTCATAGAATCTGCCACAATATTATTGCTTTGATATTACTATAAATAAGACTTATTCCATACACTTGAAAATACACTTTAACACACATCCCAGATCTCAGCCCACTTCACAATTTCCTAAACTCTATTAATGTAGGGGTTATCTCTATTTTTGTAGACACTACTCCTATTAACTATTCTTTATTCCCACCCTACCTCAGAATCTGACCTCCCACAGCCTCACAGCTTTCTAGATCCAACGAATTACCCTTTCCTCCCCACTAAGAGTCTTATCTTCTTTTCATAGTTTCTAAAACGCGGATAGTGGGGTGGAAGATCACAGTTAACACTAAACATAGCCAAAGGATCTCTCATCTCTTCTCTACTGGCTGCTACTATAAATATTATAGAATACTGGGTTGCTGTCTTAACCCATTTTGCCTTACTCCTCCAACTGATCACAAAAGAAGAGTAGGGGGAAGCTGTGAACACCAGGATACCCAAAAGAGACTACACCACTGAATCGCACAGGCATTCTACCACAGAAGTTCACACCATAAATGCAAGGAACCAGAACAGATCAATTTAAGAAACAGAGGTTAACAAGAAGAGTCTCACAAACAATGGGAAGACAAAGAAACAATCTGCAAATGAAGGGAAAGGAGGAAGCCTCAGAAGGAATGCTAAATGAAATAGAGGCAACTCAACGATCAGATATTGAGTTCAAAACAATGATTATAAGGAAGTTCAATAAGCTCACAATGAGCTCCCAGAAACTACAGGGAAGCTACAATAATCTCACTGCAAACTATATCAATATGAAAAAGGAAATAGAAACTATCAACAAGGGCCAAGAGGAAATGAAGAATACAATTTCTGAACTGAAGAACACAGTAGAAGAAATGAAAAGCAGGATCAATGAAGCAGAAGATCGGATCAATGAATTGGAGGACAAAGTAGAAAAAAACATCCAGAAAGAACAAGAAAAGGAAAAGAGGCTCAGAAAAATGAAGAGGGATTAAGAGAAATACAAGACAATATGAAACGTAATAATATCTATATAATAGGAATACCAGAAGGAGAAGAAGATGAGCATTGGATAGAAAATCTACTTGTAAAGTAATGATGGAAAACTTCCCTAATTTGATGTAAGAAAAAGTGACACAAATCCAGGAAACACAAAGAGTTCCAATCAAGAAGAACCCGAAGAGGCGCACCCCAAGTCACATCATAATTAAAATGGCAAAATTTCAAGACAAAGAGAATATTAAAGGCAGCAAGGGAGAAACAGAAAGTAACATACAAGGGAGCCCCAATAAGGCTAACAGCTGATTTCTCAATGGAAACACTGCAAGCCAGAAGGGAATGGCAAGAAATATTCCAAGTAATGAGAACCAGAGGCCTGCAGCCAAGGCTACCTTACCCAGCAAGGCTCTCATTCAAGATAGGAGGCCAAATAAGGAACTTCCCAGACAAAAGAAGTCTAAAACAATACACCTTCACTAAACCAGCTCTGCAAGAGATGCTAAAGGGGCTAATTTAAGGAAAGGAAGGAAGAGAGAAAGAGAGAGAGGAACACACATACATAAATGGCAATGAATAAGTGCCTATCAATAATAACCTTAAACGTAAATGGATTAAATGCTCCAATCAAAAGACATAGAATAGCTGAATGGATAAGAAAACATAACCCATACATATGCTGCCTACAAGAGACCCACCTCAGGATAAAAGACCTGCACAGGCTGAAACTGAAGGGCTAGAAACAAATTTTCCAAGCAAATGGACAGGAAAGAAAAGCTAGGGTAGCAATACTTATTTCAGACAAAATAGACTTCCAAAAAAGGGCCATAATAAGAGACCCAGAAGGTCACTTCATAATACTCAAGGGAAGAATCCACCAAGAAGACATAAATATTGTAAATATATATGCACCCAACATAGGTGCACCCAAATACATAAAGAAAATCCTAGAGGACTTTAAGAAAGATATTGACAGCAACACAATTACAGTGGGGGATTTTAACACCTCACTGTCAAAAATGGACAGATCTTCCAAACAAAATATCAATAAAGATATCATGGCATTGAACAATACCCTAGATGAAATGGACTTAACTGATTTTTACATGGCCCTCCATCCCAAAGGAGGCAAATACATATTCTTTTCAAGTGTACATTTTCAAATGGAACATTTTCAAAGATAGACCACATGATAGGACACAAAACAAGTTTCAACAATGTCAAGAAAATGGAAATTGTACCAAGAATTTTCTCAGATCACAAGGGACTGAAACTAGAAACCAACCCCAAGGGAAAAAAAAAAACCCAAAACACTCAAAATCATGGAGATTAAATAGCATCCTATTAAACAATGAATGGGTCAAGGATGAAATTAGGGAAGAAATCAAAAGGTTTCTGGAAACAAATGAAAATGAACTAAAACATCCCAAAACTTATGGGACACAGCAAAGGCAGTCTTAAGAGGGAAGTTCATAGCAATAAAGGCCTAACTAAAAGAGATAGAAACATTTCAAACAAACAGCCTAACCCTATGTCTACAAGAACTTGAGGAACAACAAACAGGACAGCGCAGAGCAAGTAGAAGGAAGGAAATAACCAAGATCAGAGCACAGTTAAATGACAGAGACTAAAAGCACAATTCTAAGGATCAATGAATCCAGGAGCTGGTTCTTTGATAAGATAAACATAATCGACAAGCCTTTAAGCAGACTCATCAAGGAAAAAGAAAGAAGACCCAAATAAACACAATCAGAAATGAAAGAGGAGAGATTACAACTGATACCACAGAAATACAAAGAATTGTAAGAAATTACTAGGAAGAACTGTATGCCAAGAAATTTGAAAACCAAGGTGATATGGACAAATTTCTAGAAAAATATAATATTCCAAAACTCAATTAAAATGAAGCAGAAAACCTGGACAAACCAATAACAGAAAACAAAAAATTGAAGCAGTAGTTAAAAAACTCCCAACACACAACAGCCCTGGAGCAGATAATTTCACAGGAGAATTCTACAAAGCATTTAAGGAAGAGCTAACTCCTATCCTGAACATACTATTCCAAAAAATCCAAAAAGATGGAAGACTCCCAAACTCTTTTTATGAGGCAAACATCATCCTAATTCCAAAACTACATAAAGACACGAGAAAGAAAGAAAACTTCAGGCCAATATCTCCGATCAACATTGATGCTAAAATCCTCAACAAAATACTGGCAAACCACATCCAACAATACATTAAAAAGATCATCCACCATGACCAAGTAGGTTTCATCCCAGCAATGCAAAAATGGTACAATATTCACAAATCAATAAATGTAATACATCACATAAACAAAAGCAAAGACAAAAATCACATGATCATATGAATAGATGTGGAAAAAAGAATTTGATAAGGTACAGCACCCATTTATGATAAAAACACTCAGCAAAGTGGGAATAGAAGGAACATTCCTTAACATAATAAAGGCCATATATGAAAGACCTACAGCCAGCATCATACTCAATGGGCAAAAACTAAAATCTATTCCACTAAGATCAGGAACAAGACAAGGTTGTCCACCTTCACCACTTTTATTTAATATGGTATTGGAAGTTTTAGGCACCATGATCAGACAAGGAAAGGAAATAAAAGGCATCCAAATTGGAAAGGAGGAAACAAATTGTCATTCTTTGCAGATGACATGATAGTGTATATAGAAAATCCTATAGACTCTACCCAAAAACTGCTTGACCTATTAAACAAATTTGGCAAAACAGTGGGATACAAAGTCAATATCCAGAAATAAAAGGCATTTCTTTACATCACCAATGAAACAGCAGAAGCAGAAATCAAGGAAAAAATCCCATATGAAATAGCAAAAAGAAAAATAAAATACCTAGGAATAAACCTAATCAAAGAGGTAAAAGACCTGTATTCAGAAAACTATATACCACTGAGGAAAGATATCAAGGAAGACAAAAATAAATGGAAACGTATACCATGTTCATGTATTGGAAGAATTAATATCATCAAAATGTCCATACTGCTCAAAGCAATTTACACATTCAATGAGATATCTATTAAAGCACCAATGGCTTATTTCACAGACATAGAACAAACACTTCAAAAATTTATATGGAACCATAAATGACCCCCAATAGTTGCTGCAATTTTGGGAAAGAAGAGTAAAGTAGGAGGGATCACAATACCTGACACTAAACTATACTACAAGGCCACTGTAATCAAAACAGCCTGGTACTGGCATAAAAACAGGCACATGGACCAATGGAACAAACAGAGAGCCCAGAAATAAACCCAACGCTCTATGGTCAATTGATATTTGACAAAAGAGGCAACAACATAAAATGGAGTAAAAATAGCCTCTTCAACAAATGGTGCTGGCAGAATTAGACAGCTATGTGCAAAAAAATGAAACTAGAACACCAACTTACACCTTATACAAAAATAAATTCAAGATGGATAAAAGACTTAAACAGAAGCCATGATGCCATTAAAGTACTAGAGGAGAACACTGGCAGGAAAATCTCGGATATTTCATGCAGAAACTTTTTTACTGACATGTCCCGTAGAGCAAGAGACATAAAGGAAAGAATAAACAAATGGGACCTCATCAAAATAAAAAGCTTCTGCACAGGTAGAGAAAACAGTATCAAAATATAAAGAGAATCAAGTGTATGGGAAAACATATTTGCCAATGATACCTCAGACAAGGGCTTAATCTCCAAAATATATAAAGAACTTTCAAGACTCCACTCTAAGAAGACAAGCAACCCAATCAAAAAATGGGCAAAGGAGTTGAACAGACACTTCTCCAAAGAGGACATACAGAAGATCCAAAATCACACGAAACGATGTTCAATATCACTAGCTATCAGAGAGATGCAGATTAAACTCACAATGAGATACCACTTCACACCAGTCAGAATGGCCTTCATAAGCAAAGCAACAAACAACAAGTGTTGGAGAGGTTGTGGAGAAATGGGGACCCTAGTGCACTGTTGGTGGGACTGCAGACTGGTACAACCACTGTGGAACACAGTATGAAATTTCCTCAGAAAACTAAAAATGGATCTGCCTTTTGACCCAGCAACTCCACTGCTAGGATTATATCCTAAGAATCCTAAAACACCAATCCAAAAGAACCTTTGCACCCCAATGTTCATAGCAGCACAATTTATAATAGTTAAGTGCTGGAAGCAACCTAGATGCCCAACCTAGTGATTGAATGGATCAAAAAACTATGATACATTTACACAATGGAATTCTATGCAGCAGAAAGAAAGAAGGAGCTCCTACCTTTTGCACCAGCATGGATGGAACTGGAAAGCATTATGCTAAGCAAAATAAGCCAGGCAGTGCAAGACAAATAGCATATGATCTCACCTTTAACAGGAACCTAAACAGCAAAACAAAGAAACAAGCAAAATATAGTCAAAGACACTGAAATAGAGGACACGCAGAAAGTGACCAGAGGAGAGAGAAGAGGGAGAGTTTCAGGGGAAAAGGGGAAGGGTTTACAGGAACAAATTTAATGGACACATGGACAAAAACTAGGGGGAGGGTGGTCATGGGAGGGAAGTTAGGAGGGAGGGGTGGGTGGTCTGGATTGGGAGTAAAGGGGAGAAAACTGTACTTAAACAATGATTAAAATAAAAGTTTTTTTAAAATCCATAATTATGCCCAGGTTAAAAACAAACAAACAAACAAAAAATATAACTTGAAAGTTTCTCTTTCAGTTGTTCACCAAAGGGTCAATTTTTGCCCCAATATTCAATGGTGGAAGATGATTAGGGAAGGCTGTTGAGTAAGTTTAACCGGATGTGGCTGTTCTGGTTTCAAATTCCAGCTCTACCTCTTACTATGTGATTTAGGGCAGTTTACACAACCTTTTTAATCTCACTTTCCACTTCTGGAAAAATAGGTTGATATTGTAGGGGATGGAAATAATTTCTACTTTATACCTTTAGGTGCTTGGGTTAGGACAGCATCCCCCACTCTTAATAAAATACATAATTAACAGAAGAAAAGCCAATAGGAGTTTAATTACATGTATACCCTCATATATATGGGAAACACCTAGAAAAACTGAGTAACAACCTGAAGTGCTGTTACAGAGCAAAACAAGGGGGGCCCAGGATGATAATACTATTACTGAAAGAGACTGAGGTCTGTTTTGTCTGCCGCCTTAAAGGAAAGATATCTCTCAATGCCAGAGATTCATGAAAAGGAAAGGAAATATTTATTTAGTGCTATACAAACTTAAAGTAGTGACCTAATGTCTTTACCAAAATCCCAAAGTCCCTTAAAACACCCACAAACACACACAGTCCTTCCTTCCCCCTTGCCCAGTCTGGGGTACCGTATCTCAGGAAAGGAAATAGAAGTCCTTGGCTCAGGCAGCCCCTGGTTCTTCTCAGTAATCCTCGTTGGCTGGGAGACCTTCCTCGGTTCTCAGCACCCTTAGCTGTGTCACCGGGATCTCTGCTAAAGCCGGATGGTGGTTCCCCCTGCTAATGCTGCGGCGTCCCAACTCTGGCATAGCTGCATGGTCCTCTGTCCCCCAGGACCACGGGAGTCCTCACTCAGCCAAAAGCCACGTGGTTCTCTCCCACAGGGCTGCGGGAGCCCTCTACTCTGCCAAAAGCTGCAGGGTCCTCTCCTACAGGGCTGCGGGAGGCCCTACTCTGCCAAAAGCTGCATGGATCACTTCTCTATGGCTGCCACACGTGGGTTTAAATCCCCGCGCCAATCTTCCTCGGCAGCCCCACTTCCGACTCCTCCCACACTCGGCCACACCTGCCCTCAGTCTACTGTCCTTTCCAGCTTTTCTGGTCGCCATCGTGGGTCTGGGCAGGTGTGGCCCCATGTCATGGAGCCAATCATCTCCAAGCTCTCATGCAGGCGCTGTAACTCGGGGGACCTGCCCCCACTCCCAGTTACATCTTGGTGGGGAAGTTACTTCCATCCCCCTGACTCAGAGCATGGCCATAGCTACTTAACATATCTATGTAGCCAGTCAAAGATTATAGATATGTTAAATGACCACACCCCAGAGGTTAGCTGCAGAGCTGTTGCTATGCAAAACAGTTCTCAATGGGCCTGCTCCATTTGTCCCTTTCCCCCACCCACACCTGGGGGGGGGTAGGACATCCTAGTATTTTCTGGACACCTCGAGTTCTGGACCCCATTTTAAATGTCCATTTAGGGTCCCCCCTCTTGGCCGCACCCTGTAACAGTGGCCCAAGCCAACACCTTAAATAACATCTCTAGCTAAAGACAAAAGAAAGCATTGGGGGTGGGGGCATCAGTTGTAGGAGTTTATCAAGAAAAGCATAGTAAATAAGGGTGAGATTGTTATGCAGATTTAAGTCTAAGCCTCCTTCCTTCATAGAATTTGTATGGATTTAGTCATCCTTTTATTCCAGGTACAGAGAGGGAGACACTTTTACAAATGAAGTTTTCCCTGATAAATGTAAATGTCTGTTAAGAAATGGTAACTTCTGCTCATTTCCAGAACTTCTCCTGTGTCTGCTTGTTACAGAACTGACCCAGAGGGGGTGAATGATATACTATTACCAAATGGACCCCCCCTTGTACTCTGGGGATCCCCTCCCCCATACTAGGTTTGCATTGCCCACTGTCTGGGAAATACATCTCTCAATGCCAGACTGGTGAAAAGGACAGGAATTATTTATTTAAAAAGTTAAACAGACTTAGAATAATGACTTAATGTCTTCATTAAAATACTGAAGTCCTTTAGAATACCCACAAACGCACACAGTCCTTCCTTCTCCCTCTGCCCAGTCTGTGGTACCGTATCTCAGGAAAAGAAGTAGAAGTCCACGGCTCAGGCAGCCCCTCAGTTTCCAGTACCATCAGCTGTGTTACTGTTGCTGGAAATTAATTCACACAAACGAAGCAGTGGCAGGGGACGACACATTAATGCGTGCATGGGGGTCCTGGGGAGGCAAATCTCCAAATCTGGGCCCTGAATGTCAATTGTCCAGGGTTTAAATAGCCCTGGGACCCCCTACCTGTTTGGCTAAACATGTTACAAAAACTGGGAGTTAATCTAACTACCTTATTTGGGAGACAAAGAGAAAGGTGAAGGGGGCAGGGAGCGGGGGCAAAGTCGCCAGCTACCTGCGGAAGTCGAGGCCATCTTTCTTATCTCCCTTACTTGGGGACCAAAGGCACAGGCTTCGAGGGATGGAATTTGCTAAAACAACAAAGCGGCAGGGACTTAACAGGATCACCAGGCACAGAAACTTAACAAGATTACAAGGTACAGACATTTTAACAGGATTTTTCTACGGCATTACCACTGAGATCTCCAGTTAATCCAAAAATATGTGGCACCTTCTCATGGCCCACCAGTTAGAGTCCTTTCACTCCTTTCCTTCCCAGCCAGATCTCTCCTGCTTCCTAAGCCATGTGGCAAAAGGGAGCACCCCTTTGGTGATAGTCCTGACTCTCACCAAAACTGCATGATCCCCACCATCCTGAAAGCTGCCACACCAGGGTTTTAAATCCCAGCACCAATCTTCCTCTGCAGCCCCATTTCTGACTCCTCACACAATTAGTTACACCTGCCAGCATTCCTGTATTTTTCCAGCCTTTCTTGGCTGCTATATTAAGTCCAGGCAGGCAAGGCCCCATGGTGGAGACAATCATCTCTAAGCTCTCACACAGGCATTGTAACCACAGGAAGTTGCCTCCCAGTTACATCCTGGGTGGGAGTCACTCCCATCCCCCTGACTCAAAGCCTGCCCACTGCTATTTAACATATCAATGAAACCAGTTAAAACTTATAGATATGTTAAATGACCATGCCTGAGGTTATTTGCAAAACTGTTGCTGTGCAAAACAACTCTCAATGACCCTGATCCAGGTGTCCCATCCCCCAGTTCAGACCTGCAGAGGGGGGAAACAGGGTGAGGGCATCCCATGTTTTTAATATTTCCTGGACACCCTGATTTCTGGACTCCATTACAAATCCCTATTTTGGGTCCTCCTGGTTGCACTCTGTTACATGCTGTTCTTAAAAATAACTACCTCAAGATAATCCACGTGGCCTAAAAGTATATTTTGGGTGTGAGATTTTTCCTCCCTTCAGTATTATGTGAGTGAAAAGAGGCCACATACAAAAGCTGCAAGCTTAGGGGAGGCCTGTGTGGCAGGCTTACAAACTAGGAGACTTAAAGTAATAATATATGATGGTCTAAAATTAAAACATTTTAGTTAAAAGAATTTAATGGTGGGCAGTAATGTCCTACATCAGTATTTTTCACTAACAAAGATCTATCTTCACCTTAAATGAGCTTGTTTGTTTGCATCTAGGATATCATACCTGATAAACATGACTTTGCAATAACAAAGTAATTTCCTTTCTCCAGACTCCTCAAAACACAACTGTACTACAAATCCCCTCATTGTCATTGCTACCCTCTTAATGTTGACTGTTAAGTATCCTATAACCACCTATGTAAAAGAAGCATATGTCTATCATTTTACTTTTTATCCAGTCCCCAAGGTTTCCTCCCTTTGCTTTCTCCCACCTTCCTAATCTGTCACCAGTGAATTTAATGCAATCCACTTATGCCTTCTCTTTTTATTATAACATATAAAATAAGATGTATACCTGCCACTTTTCAGAGCATTTTCTCAATCCATTGAGGTTTTGTTTCCTGGCAATTGTCAGTTTGGTTCAAATAAACTCATAAAATTTCTCTACAGGTATGGGGTCATGTTAGACTTGGTTCCTCTAACTCCCATGATGGAAGGCTGGCTGGAGGGCCCCTGGGCCAGAAGGAATGTGTATTGCTTTGGAAATGGATTGTGATTCCCTCCTTATCTGCTTTTAAGAGTGATTTTGTATCCTGTGTGACCACTTCTTGACCTTTTCTCTTTACACATATACATTGAGATAATGTAGTTTAGAGTCAAGTGTAGAAGACACATTTCCCCTTTCTCTGGGACCCCTTAAAACAAACCCTGGACTCAGGAAGGTGTGGTCCTGCTTCTCTGATCTGCCACCCTCAGTGCAGTGCTCCCTGTAATGTGAGTAATAAAGGCTATGCTTGCTTCATGGGTCCTCCTTGTGTGTGTTTTTTTTTTTCCTGGCTTATCCAAACAAGCAGCCCCTGGGTGGGCTCTACCTCCTCTGTTACAACAGGTTTGAATGTTTCTTATATTGACAATTATACACTTAACATTTTAGCTATATTAGCTAAGTAATGAATATAAAGCAATAATTAAATACTAATTGAGTGTTGAGACATATAATTCAGTAAGTACTCAACAAATCATGAATCCAATAGTTTATCAGAGATTCTATAAGCCAAAGCTTTTCTGTCTTTTAATTTCCCTATTCACACTACTTCTGAATGCAGCAACTGGATTGATTGTGTTGAATTACATTCTTATCTCCATCTACAAGTTCATACCTGGTCTCTATGCCTTTTGCTGTCTGACCTTATTTCTTTCCATACTGTCTTCCTTGGTTTCTCTGCTCAGGTCACATGAGCTCAGGAGCTTCTTGCAGTTCTTTGAATAGGAGAGATATGATCCCACCCCAAACAGATGCAATTGTTGTTGCCTTTTGGAACACTTTTGGACTCAATAGTCTGCACAGCTTATTCCTCACTTCTGTTAATTATTTTGCTCATATGTCAGTCTGTATTTTGGGGTTTCTGTAATCTTATCAAAATTGGCAGATAATGGTTCCCCTTCCAACACTTTTTAGTCCTCTTTCAGACTTTGTTTTCTTTCATAACACCTCTCGTCATTTAATATAAGCTAAATCTATTTAATTATGTTGTTTATTATTTGTCTTCTCCACTAAAATATAAACAACATGAAGATAGGAGTTTGTGTCTGTTTTGCTCAATATTATAAGCCCACTGCCATTAAGAGGCTAGTATGCAGAAGAAAATCAAATAAGCATATGATAGTATAAATGATATGAGCCAAAAAATTAATCACTCATCATTATTACACTGAGGATAAAAGAAGTGTCACACATCAGAATATGGAGGATGGTGTTGTGATGAGGGAGACATGAGTTGTATTTGAGGTAAATATGTGTAGTTTGAGATAATGGGAGAGGAACCATTTGGGAAGAATGTAAAGTTATCTTGTATCATCAATTATTTTAGCTGTCTTAGTTACTTACACTTATTATCTTAGTTATTTACGCTTATTTTAGATAATCAATATTTAGGCATTTAACCAGCATACTGGGTATTATCATTGGTCTTAGCTGTATTGCTCTGTCATACCTCACATTTTGAATCAAACAGAAATGTCTTATTGTTGCCAATGGAAGGAGGACACTTTAATGGGGTTCCAAGAAAAATATTTCACAGATCTGTGCATGGGAAATCGTGGTGTAGCAAAACTCTTTCAGATGGAAATAGAAGAATGGCCCTGCATACCATCTCCATCCATCCTACCATGGAAAAAACCCACCTGTTTCTTCAGCAAGGCTAAAAACAGAGGCCAGTGTCCAGACTTTTTCTGCCATATTATAGCTTAGCCAAATCCAGCCTTTCTTGCCATCTTACTAGCTTCACTTGTGAACATAGCTATAATCCATTGCTGTGCTGCAATATCCAGGCTTCCCCCTTGATCATGCATTTGGAGTCTGTGCAGCATCAGCCATGAAGTGTCCAACCACGTGGTTACTAGGGACACATAATTATGGAGAGAACAGATGAGATCATGCACACATGGGGTAAGCATGGGTCACCAAGAGAGAACTCTTTTTTGTTCCCTGAGAATATATTATCTTGGGTTTGGGAAGGACCAGGAGCTTTTTCAAAATAACCAGTAAACTTCCCAAGCTTCCATGGGCTTCTGAGGGGTCCATCCCCTAGCCAATCAGTATATTTCCAGGTTAGATGGACAGACCTCTATGGTAAAACATCTCCCCCTGCACCACTTTGACTTCTATTGCATATGTGCCTACCTCCTTCTGCTCCCCTCAACAGTTTGGTACCAGAGAGGGTAAGGAAGAGATGATAATTCTTGGCAGGACAACACTGTGATCCCCTGGAGTGTGTGAAGCTGTAGCTTTCTGGCTAAGCAAACAGGCCTATGCTCCCCAGCCCATTGAGCTCAACAATGTCCAATTTCCTTTGCTTCCTTCCTTATGGATCTCTTTATGATAAAATACCAAGAGTTATTCTGAAAGGACAGGAGGAGTTAACTGGAGAGGCAGTGCTGTGTGGAAGTTTCTGTGGAGGAGCTGTAACAGGGCCTCAGATTCTTAGGCATATGGGAGCATGGGGCTTTCTAAGAACTAAAGGAAGTCTAGTGGGTCAGAAGAAGTAGAGAGGGAAAAGATTTGGATATGCCTTTCTAGCATTTACTAGCATTTAGAGATTTAACTTTCTATCTTAAAAATAATGTAAATACTTTTAAGGTTGATGAGGAAGGAATGAGGGAATAGATGAACTTCATAAAAATATCAGTTTGGATGCAGATTGAAGGGGAACCACATTGAGTGCTAAAAGGCTGTTGTATCCTATATAATACTCCAGGAAAGAGATTATGATAGTTGGGAGGACTAGAATTATGGACAGATTTAAGACACATTTAGAAAGGAAAACTAAAAGTGAAAAGAGTTCCTAAAAGTGGGTATGAAGGATCATGGATGTAAAGAGCTGCACCAATTATTTTTCAAAACATTTAATTGAGCAGGTACAGTGAAAATACTTAAATAAGGGATGTGGAGGAAACCAGGTTATGATCAGAGAAAATACTCAAGTCAGAACTTTTGGTGGGGTAGAGATGGCAAAGATTGAGAAAATAAGATGGAATGGAAGAGAAAGAGATTGGAATCAACTAAGTACAAGACACTGCAGGGTCAGATGTTGGATTGGGCATGGGTATCAATACTAGTCACCCAAGATAGTGGAGCTGAAAGCTGAGAGCTAGGTAAAACATCTTTAGTAAGTAAGAGAAATGAACTACTTGGAGAAGTAATGATTAATGAATAGATAGACAGGCTTGCAAATGAGACTGAAAAGAAGCACATAATTTGGTTTGCATCACTGGGGAGGAGATAGCCAATGTGCAGTTTAATCTGCTCCATCAGGGGGACAGTCAGCCTCCCTAGAGAAACAGAGTGCATCTTGCTGAGTGACCTAAGGGTCAGTCTCTATTCAAGAGTGATACTTTGTAGTATATTTGGGAAGGAAGCATCAATCGTACCTGTCACAAATTTTCCTTTTGCATCTACTCCTCCATGTCCCTTGTTTATCAATATCTCCCCCAAATCCCTCTGAAGTTTCTTTTTGTTTATTTCTGGTGACCTACCTGGAACATTGACCATTGCATATTTGCTGTGATAACTTGCTATTGCCTGTCTAACTAGGTGACAGTAGGAAATTATGTCCTCTAATCCCCACCACATCCTTCTAAAAGACTAAATGTGTGGAACAGACCTCACCGAAGGCTTGGTGTGTGTATCTGTGTGTACATGTGTGTGCATGTGTCCAGGGCCTCTTGTACTAAGGTTCACCCTTAACATTTCTTCACATTCTTTTAACTATTTTTTCAGGAAATCACCATACACAAAATAGTGTAGAATCAATTCAACATTATTTTACTGACCAACCATTATTCATCATTGTGTGATTTCCTTGTATGTTTAATATTAATAGTGAAAATCTGAATAAAAATTATATAAAATTTCAAAAGATTGACCTAGAGTTAATCACCCTATCAATCAATTAGCCAATCATAAGCATGATTTTATTAGAAGACACTGCATTGGATACAAAAAATCACTAGACCTACTCCTCTCAGAAATATTTAATGCAATCAAGTTCATAGACATATATATAGGATGGGGCAAAAGTAGATTTATAGTTATGATTATGGAAAACACAGTTTATTCTTATATTATTATTTATTAATTATTGCATTATTTTCCATACAAACAACTGGAAACCTATTTTTGCCCCACACTGTATATGCATCCAAGAATGAGTCCAATTATTTAGCTGAGATCTTTAAACACCCACTATTGGTGGGGAATTGTAATAGGTCTTCATATACATTACTTCTTGTCTGCTCAAGGTTGATATTTTTATCATCATTTAACATATGAGGGAACTAAATCTCAGAGTTTTGATGATAAAAAGTTAACTTTCAATATTAGGAAATTAATTTCTCCCTAGAGTAATATATTCATAATACTAAATGGGATTCTGAACCAGAGGTATAGTTAAGAGCAGAAAATTTCAAAAAGTTGAAAACATAGAATTTATCTCTTTCAAAAGTAAAATTAAGTTAGAAATTTAAAAATAACAAAAAGACATATATAAAAATAATTCTAAATAATTAGTAGTCAAGTTAGAATCATTGCTAGAGTTTAGGAAATACTCAGCACTGGTGATAATAAAAATTATTCCAAGAAAAGCTGATAGTATGCAGTAAAAGGGAAACATAAACATTTTCATTCAAGAAGAAGGTCTAATAAATTATAATGTAAGCATCTAATATATGAAACTTTAAAATAGTAAAATACAAATAAACTTAACTGCAAAAAATAATAAGTATAAAGAGAAGAACTTACTTTAAAACTGTGATGAAATAGAAATAATAAAAAAAAGTTAAATTTGTTTTCAACATGAGTACAGTTAACATTTGGCAAGACTGAAGAGACTAAAAGAATATATTAAAACATACTAGAAGTCTAGACAAAGAGACATAGCAGAGATTTTCAAATTGTGAGTAAATATATGAACAATGTGATGGCACTAATTTGAAAAACACAAATAACATATATAAATTTTTAGAAAAATATAGAAAAATTGATTAAGAAGGAATAGAAATTCAACTAGAAACCTACAATTTCTTATCCAAAATTCTTAGTTAACATGGTTTGTTTTGAAATTGTGTTTTTAAAATTTCACCACATAATATGGTACACATATTTTATTTTATTTAATATTGCCAACAGGAAAACACATACTATTTTGAATTATAGGATTTCTGCTACAAAGTTTGGACTACATAATCATTAAAGAAATTGAATGAATAGTAAAAAATTATATTAGACAATTACCCCCAAAGAAATCATGAGGAGCAGTTTAAACACATGCTTAATATACCAGATAATTTCTACCTTGCACATGTCTATAAGATAACAAAAAATAAATAGCTACAGCAACAACAACAATGACAAAAACAACAAAATGGTGGAAACTTTTTTTAAACTATATTCTATGGCATGAGTTTAAGCTTGCTGCCAAAACCAGAAAATAATGATATGAAAAATAATTATTACAGGCTAGTCTCTCTTACGTAAAAGATGGAAACATCTTAAAGAAAATATTGACAAACCAAACCAGGACACATAACAGCAATACCAAGTTGGTTATTCTATTAATCCCAGGCTACTTCAACATTAGAAAATGTATAAAGTAATTTATTACATTTATAGCTTAAAGGTAAAATCAATCATAATAGGTGCATAAAACAATTGTTCATTAATTAAAAGAAAAATATACTTATTCACAAAACAATTAAATTCTACCAAAGAAAAAAACATAGGCAGTAAAATGTTAGACATTTCCTGTAGCAATATTTTTGCTGATGTACCTCCTAGGGCAAGGGAAAAAAAATAAACCAGTGGGACTAGATCAAACTAAAAACTTCTGCACAGCAAAAGAAACCATCAACAAAATGAAATGGGAACCCATTTTATGAGAGAACATATTCACCAATAATACATCCAATAAAGAGTTAATTTCCAAAATATATAAAGAATTTATACATCTCAATACCACAAGGTCAAGATAATTTAAATAATCCAATTTAAATAATCCAATTTAAAAAAAATGGGCAAGGGGCCTAAATAGACACTTCTCTGAAGAGGAAATACAACTGGCCAACAGACATATGAAAAAATACTCAATATCACTAATCATCAGACAGATGCAGATTAAAACCACAGTGAGATATCACCTCACACCTACCAGAATGGCTACCATCAACAAATCAACAAAGAACAAGTTCTTGCAAGGATGTGGAAAAAAGAGAACCCTCCTATACTATTCATGGGAGTAAAGACTGATGCAGTTACTATGGAAAACTCAAAAAATAAAAATTGAACTGCTGTATGACCCAGTGACCCCACTTCTGGGAATAAACACATATCCACATATTATTCTCATGGAATTTGACAAGCTGAGTCTTAAATAGATATGGACATTTAAAGAAGCAGGATAAGAAAATTTTCACATAACAGATTTCAAGTTTTAAGCAAAATCTCTAGAAATGAAGGCAGTGTGATACTGTCTCAAGGAAGAAAACAATAAAGACGAATATCCAATCATACATTGCAATGTAATATCTGAGATTATAAGGCATGTCCAGAAAGTATCCAGCCATTCACTATGAAAAATAGAGACATTTATTGAAGAAAATACAAGATAACATTATACATAGGATAATGACACCTCAGTCCTCTTCAAAGGAGGCACCTTGGGACCTCACACAGTTCTCCCAATCACCATCAACTGCCTCATCAGGTTTTCCTGAATCTCATCAATGGTCTGAAATCTCTTCTTTTGCAAAGGTGATTTTAGATTTTGGAAAAGTCAGAAGTCACAGGACACCAAATCTGGACTTTAGGGGGCCTGAGTCACCTGGGTGATTTGACGTTTCACCAAAAAACTAAGCCCAAGACCTGATGTGTGAGCAGACACATTGTTATGATGAGGCTGCTTAACACCAGTTGCCCATAGCTGCAGCCTTTTGAATCATCTGAATAATTTCCATGGAGGCATGTTCAAACTTAATGCCAAATTTGATGCAGATTCATTGCTCTACTTACTCAGTCATTTTAAAAGCAATGACCACACAGTACACATGCTCACTTGACAGCATCTACCATCCCCACTGACTACTACAGTGAAGTTGCCTTTGTTCACGCTTGTACATTCCAGTCTGCTCTTCTTGGCTGCCAGGTTACATTGATGTCACACAAACCATTCTCATTATATTAACAATAGTTGGACTTTTTCCAGACAGATCTTGTATATTGGAAATGAAAAAAAAAAGTTTCTAATACTTGAAGGTAGAAAGTGAAGTTAGATATTTGAACAATCAAAGGAGAGAAGGAAAGAAAAATAACACAAAACTAAATACGTTATATATTAAATGGTGTTAAGGATTCTAAAGAAAAAAAATCAAATTGAGGGGTTAAAGAGTGATGAGAAGAAGACATCTGTTAACCTAGTTAGGAATGCTTCTCTGAACAGTGGACTGAAAGAATGAGTTATGTCACTGTCTATGGAACATCAAGTGTGAAGGACCTGAGAGAGAGAGGTGTTTTTGACCAGCTAATGACTGAACAGAATGAGAAAAAATTCTTAGAAGATGAGGTCAGAGATAGGTGGTATGTGGGGTTGGGAGGAGAGTGTGCAGACCATATAAGGCCTTGAAGCTTTGAAAGAATTTTAGACCTATTCTGAGTAAAAAGGAAACTTATTGTTGGGTTCAAGATCTTCCTTTTTGTTTCGAGTTGTTTCAACATATTTTAGTAAGTGAGTTGATTCATTTACCATAAGAAAGCATAAATAGAAAACCTGTAACATGTAATTGAGATGAATGGGTTTCAAGAAAGACACCCTTTTGGTTTTATCTCACATTGGGAAATGGTTTTACCAATGGAACTGAAATACCTGAAGCCCCTTGGGTAAAGTGCCCAGAGCACTGGACAAATGGGTATGCCAATGTCCCTTCTGCTCTCCTTTCTTAAGTTTTCCATAGCTTACCAACCCCTCTGTTTTACTCATTGTTTCTTTAAAAGTATGAATGCATTCAGTTTTGTCAAAGCATGTCATGACCTCAGAGTACTTTTTCATAGAAAGACTCTCCTCTGGACCATCTCAACATTAACTCTCCAAAAGTGATATGAGTTTCTTTAAAAATAATGGTAGAGTAATTACTTCTTAGTTTTTGAAGAAAGACTTATTTATTCCCACATACTGGCTACAAGTAAAATTTGGTAACAGGTAACAATTGCTTTATTTGGCAACTTCTCAAAATGTAAATAGGCAGAAATTGAAAGTTATGATATTAATAATCTTTATTAAATGTGGAACATACTTAAACTTGTATTAAATATTATAGTATTGAAGGCTTTTTGAGATGTTAATTTGTCAAGAAAATTAGGTTAATGAGAATAGGTCTGGTAATTTTACATTTCTTTTTTGATGGCTTTGTACAATTTAAATACAGTTTCTTCCTGAAAATCCAGAGTATAGGAAAGTGTTTAAATATCAGAATGAAAAATCAGTAAATGTCAAATGAATTTGCACAGATCACACAATATGGAGGAATTTTTTTTTTTAATCTGGGTCAGGGAAATAACTCTCTCTGAATATATTTCACTTGTTTGCGTCTTCTCCACTCCTTAAAAAATATCACTCTAAAACTAGTGTTATTTTTGTGTATATTCTTGGAATTCCTTTCATATTCAAAGACAGTTTAATAATTATTTCAAAAAAGTCACTCTTCAAAATGACCCCAATTAAAACCAATGTTCATTTTGAATCAGATTATCAGTTATAACTATAGAAAAAATCAAAAGAATTTAACAAGATGAATACTTTCTCCCTAAACTGTCAATATCTCCATTGCAAATAGATGCATGGTGGCTTAATTTGGTTCTTTAAAGATAAATTTATAGAACAATATTAGGATTTATTATACAATAATAGATAGTTTATATTTTGAGATCACATATTCACACTTATAAGTTTTTCAAAAAATGGTCTTAATGTAATTATATATGTGTCATGAAATCCCCAGGGACAAAATCATAAATTGAAAAGGTGCTCTTTTGCACAATTCAAACTAAAGATGATCTGCTCTTAAAAATATGACAAGTGGCTTAAAAAATTGCCTTTATTTTCAAAAAGCCTCTGAGATTACAGATGCATTTTCAAAGATTAATTATAATTTTTAATGAAATGTAGCAGTTGGAAAACTATTTAAATGAATATATTTTAATATACTTTAAATAATAATGGTGAATAACTATTCAAAATTCAGCATTTGATTTATTCTCTATGACCCATCACCACTCTCAGAGTCTGCATCATCTCAGGAATTGCTATGTTCACTTTTATAGTTGTTCGGGTCCAGGACCTGAGGATGGTGTTTTATTTTCTTTCTCATTCTCACCCTACATTCAACCATCACAAAACCTCACTGCTGTCCATTCCAGAGACATTGTGGTCCCCACCCCTTCTCCTCAACATGTTCTCTCTGGTGCTGCTCCAAGTTGCCCCAAGTCTTGCCTGAGTTACCTCATTCAGCATCCAGCCATTCTCCCTGCTTTTAATTTCATTCTTCCTTCAATAACCTAATGCATGAGGAGGAAGATGGAGGGGAGATGGGAGGGAGCACATTCCACTTCCCCCTACACATGGGGAAAATACCTAGCTGATCTACAAAGGAACAGAGCAAACAGCCAACAGTACCACAGCATATATGAAAATAGGAGACCAAAAATTGTAGCAGACATTGAAAAACCAGACAGTAAGGAGAGTGCTTCAGGACAATAAGGTCCCAGGGACCAGCGCAGGGACCAGGGTGGCTACAGCCCCAGGCCTGAGCACCCACTGGGTCTGCCACAGGGTTCATGGGAGAGAGCAAGGTCAACTTCTCCCTCCCAAACCAAACAAGGTTTGAGCAGCACTGGGAGAGACCTGGTTGCTTGAAGTTGCAGAGAGGGGAATAGGACTAAGTGGCAAACACATAGGGGCTGTGGGCACCCACAGAGTCTGTGGATGCAGGCTGGGAGAGTTGAGATTCGCACCATGATAGGCCCTAACCCCGATAGTCCGCTGTCTGGCTAGAGAAGTGGGCTGTTAGAGAGGCCAGGCGATTGTTCAGAGCAGCAGGCTTGAGTAGGAAGAAAAGAAAAAGAAAAAAGTGAAAAAAGAGACACTGTTTGGGGAATCCTCCTGCAACAATCACTCTAGCCTCGTCCCCACCCAGCTTGACAATGCTCCTGAGGTAGTGTGGGAAGCATTGTGCACCCCCATAGCACTGGGAAGGGTACATGCCAGAACCAGTGGAGATGGAGGTGGCCTGGGCTAGTGCTCATGACCACAACCCGGGGAGAATGTGTTCCACAGAAGGCCTGGATTCCACACCCACGTGCCCGTGGAGAGACACCAGGCTAGCCCTGGGGAGAGTGCTAGAGAGGCTGCATGAGTGCTGATAGGGAAGAGAGAAAGGCCTCTCAATCTGCTGCAGCCAGCAACACCAGAAAAGTCAGTTGGCCAGTTTGAAACAAGAAGAATGCCTTTTTTTTCTTAAATTTTTATTTTTTAATTTTTATTATTTTTTATCTCCCAATTCCTTTTTCCTCAGTCTCCTTCTTTCTTGTTTTATTCATTCTTCCTTTCTTTCCAATTTTATCTCTTCTTCCTTCCTTCTTCTGTTTTTTTTCTCTTTGTTTTTTAAGTACCAACAAGTGAGGGAAAAAAAAACTGGAACTGTGAAAAGAACAGAGTTAGACCCAAACAGGGGACATCCCAACAGCTGAGACAGTAAGACAAATTTTACTTTGCTATTGCAGAGAACCTGCAAGTTATTGCATGTTTGTATTATTATTTTTTCATTATTCTTAGATCTTTTATTTTAATACTATTTTTGTATTCCTCTTCTTTCTGTTTTGTCTTCTTTGCTTGGCTGGTTATATTGTATCCTTTGACATGTTTCCCTTGTTCTCTCTTTCATAGTGTATTGCTAATTTACTGTCCTTCACTTCACTTGTGTTCCATTAGCACACAACTCATGGTCCTATACTCCTTATTCTTGTCATCCAGATTACATAGAATCTGTCATATAATTATTGCTCTAATATTATTGTAGATAATAGCTGTTCCATACAATTGTAAATACTGCACAACATCCCTCCTAGATCTTAGCTCACTTCATGGTTTCCTGAACTCTATTACTATAGTGGTTAAATATTCTCTCACACACTACACCTATTTACTATCCTTTACTCTCACCTTATCTCAAAATCTGACCTCCCAGAACCTCACTGCTTTCCAGATCCAACTCACAACACTTCCCTCCACAACAAGAGTTTTCTCTTCTTTCCATCCTTTCTAAAAAGTGACTAGTTATGTAGAATATCATGGTTAACACTATACAAACCCAAAAGATTTCCTGTCTCTTCTCTACTGGCTGCTACTGTAAATATCATAGAATACATTCTTACTGTCTAAAACCATTTTGCCTTCCCTTCCAACTTAAAAAAAAAAAATGAGCAGATAGAAGCTGTGAACACCAGGATAACCACTGGAAGAGGAAACCCAACAACAAAGAAACCACCAACATATAATAACGGAGGAAGGTGAAGGAGGGAGTGGAAGCCACACTAACCTCAATCTATGACCTATCTGGAAATACAACTAAATAGTGGAGAAATTACTCAGAAAAAGCAACTGAACAAGAGCAAAAGAGAATCCTCAAAACCTTGTAAACACAGAAGAATGAGCTTCAAAACAACCTGCCCTCACCAGCACAGCAAAATACAAGAGGTGGTGGACAGAGTGACCCTCAGTTAACCAGCTGGTCAGAAGTACCCACCAAAGAAAAACTCAACAATAATCAAAACCCAAAGACAAACACAGAGCATACATAAATGATAGCCCAAGACCAGTGAGCTTGAGAGATCAAGGAGATTGCACCACTGAATCTCACAGGTATTCTACCACAGAAATTCACACTGTAAACCCAGGGGGCAAAAACAGATCAATTTAAGAAGCTGAGGCTAATGAGAACAATGAGGCTCACAAACAATGGGAAGACAAAGAAACTATCCCCAAATAAAAGGAAAGGAGGAAGCCCAAGAAAAAAATGCTAAAGGAAATAGAGGCAACTCAACTATCAGATATTGAGTTCAAAGCAATGGTTATCAGGAAGTTCAATAAGCTCACAATGAGCTACCAGAAACTACAGGGAAACTATAATGAACTCACTGCAAACTATACCAACATGAAAAAGGAAATGGAAACTATAAGCCAGGTCCAAGAGGGAATGAAGTATACAATTTCTGAACTGAAGAACACAGTATAGGGAATCAAAAGTAGGATCCATGAAGCAGAAGATCGGATCAGTGAGCTAGAGGACAAAGTAGAAAAAAACACCCAGAAAGAGCAAGAAAAGGAAAAGAGGCTCAGAAAGAAGGAAGAGGGATCAAGAGAAATGTAAGACAATATGAAACATAATAATATTCATATAATAGAGATACCAGAAGGAGAAGAAGAGAAGAACAAGGGATAGAAAACCTATTTGAAAACTAATGAAGGGAAAGTTCCCAATTTCCATGAGAGAAAAAGTGACACAAAACCAGGAAATACAGAGAGTCCAAATAAAGAGGAACCCAAAAAGGTCCACTTCAAGACATATAATTAAAATGGCAAAATACCAAGACAAAGAGAGAATCTTAAAAGCATCAAGGGAGAACAGGAAGTAACATACAAGGGAGCCCCAGTAAGGTTAGCAGTTGATTTCTCAATGGAAACGCTCCAAGCCAGAAGAGAATGGCAAGAAATATTCCAAGTAATGAGAACCAGAGGACTGCAACCAAGGCTCCTTTACACAGCAAGGCTCCCAATATAGATAAAAGGCCAAATAAGGAACTTCCCAGACAAAAGAAGTCTAAAAGAATAAACCTCCACCAAACCAGCTCTGCAAGAAACGCTAAAGGGACTACTTGAAGGAAAGAAAGGAAAAGAGAGAGAGAGAGAGGAACACAGGTACAGAAATGGCAATGAATAAGTACCTATCAATAATAACCTTAAATGTAAATGGATTAAATGCTCCAATCAAAAGACACAGAATAGCTGAGTGGATAAAAAAGTATGCATTACACATATGCTGCCTACAAGAAACCCACCTCAGGATAAAAGATCTACACGGACTGAAACTGAAGGGCTAGAAACAAATTTTCCAAGCAAACAGACAAGGGAAAAAAAAAGCCAGGGTAGCAATACTCATATCAGACAAAATAAACTTCAAAAAAAGGGCCATAATATAAGCCTCCAAAGGTCACTTCATGATACTCAAGGAAAGAATCCACCAAGAAGACATGAACATTGTAAATATATATGCACCCAGCATAGGAGCACCCAAATACATAAAGAAAATCTTAGAGGACTTAAGGAAAGATATTGCCAGCAAAACAATTATAGTATGGGATTTTAACACCCCACTGTCAAAACTGGACAGATCTTCCAAACAAAATATCAATAAAGATATCATGGCATTGAACAATACTCTGGATGAAATGAACTTCACTGATATATAGAGAGTTCTGCAGGCCAAAGAAGGCAAATACATATTTTTTTCAAATGCACATTTTCAAATGGAACATTTTCAAAGATAGACCACATGATAGGACACAAAACAAGTTTCAACAAATTCAAGAACATTGAAATCATACCAAGCATTTTCTCAGATTACAAGGGACTGAAACTAGAAACCAACCCCAAGGAAAAAAAAAACCCAAACACTGAAAACCATTGACATTGAGTAGCATGCTATTAAACAATGAATGGGTCAAGAATGAAATTATGTAAGAAATCAAAAAAGTTTCTGGAAACCAATGAAAAGAACACACAACAACCCGAAACTTATGAGACACAGCAAAGGCAGTCCTGACAGGGAAGTTCATAGCAATATAGGCCTACCTAGAAGAGATAGAGAGATTTCCAACAAACAACCTAACCCTATGCCTACAAGAACTTGAGGAACAACAACAAAGACAGCCCAGAGCAGGTAGAAGGAAGGAAATAACCAAGATCAGAACAGAATTAAATGACATAAAGACTAAAAGCATAATTTTAAGGATCAATAAATCCAGGAGCTGGTTCTTTGAAAAGATAAATAAAATCAATAAGACTTTAAGTAGGCTCATCAAGAAAAATAGAGGACCCCAATAAACACAATAAGAAATGAAAGAGGAGAGATTACAACTGATACCACAGAAATACAAAGGATTGCAAAGAAATTACTGTGAAGAACTGTATGCCAAGAAATTTGAAAACCTAGGTGAAATGCACAGATTTCTAGAGAAATATAATCTTACAAAACTCAATGAAGAGGAGGCAGAAAGCCTAAACAGGCCAATAACAAAAGATGAATTAGAAGCAGTAATTAAAAATCTCCCAACACACAACAGCCCTGGAGCAGATAATTTCACAGGAGAATTCTACAAAGCATTTAAGGAAGAGCTAACCCCAATCCTTCATAGACTATTCCAAAAAATCTGAAATGATGGAAGACTCCCAAACTCTTTTTATGAAACCAGCATCATCCTAATCCCCAAACCAGATAAAGACACAACAAAGAAGGAAAACTTCAGGCCAACATTGCTTATGAACATTGACACTAAAATCTTCAACAAAATACTGGCAAACCACATCCAACAATACATTAAAAAGATCATACACCATGACCAAGTGGGATTCATTTCAGGAATGCAAAAATAGTACAATATTCACAAATCAGGAGATATGATACATTACATAAACTAAAGGAAAGACAAAAATCACACGATCATATCAATAGATGCGGAAAAAGCATTTGATAAGGTACAACACCCATTTATGATAAAAACACTCAGCAAAGTGGGAATAGTGGGAGCATTCCTCAACATAATAAAGGCCATAGATGACAGACCTACAGCCAACACCATACTCAATTGGCAAAAACTAAAATCTTTTCCACTAAGATCAGGAACAAGACAAGGTTGTCCACCTTCACCACTTTTATTCAATATGGTATTGGAAGTTTTAGCCACCATGATCAGACAAGGAAAGGAAATAAAAGGCATCCAAATTGGAAAGGAGGAAACAAATTGTCATTCTTTGCAGATGACATGATAGTGTATATAGAAAATCCTATAGACTCTACCCAAAAACTGCTTGACCTATTAAACAAATTTGGCAAAACAGTGGGATACAAAGTCAATATCCAGAAATCAAAAGCATTTCTTTACACCACCAATGAAACAGCACAAACAAAAATCAATAAAAAAAAAATCCCATTTGATATAGCAAAAAGAAAAATAAAATACCTAGGAATAAACCTAACCAAAGAGTTAAAAGACCTGTACTCAGAAAACTACACAATACTGAAGAAAGAAATCAAGGAAGACACAAATGGAAACATATATCATGTTCAAGGATAGGAAGAATTAACATCTTCAAAATGTCCATCCTACCCAAAGTAATTTAAAGATTCAATCCAATACCCATTAAAATACCAATGGCATATTCACAGATATAGAAAAAACACTTCAAAAATATATATGGAACCACAAATGACCTCAAATAGCTGCTGCGATATTGAAAAAGAAGAACAAAGTAGGAGGCATCACAATACATGATACTAAACTGTATTACAAGGCCACTGTAATCAAAACAGCCTGGTACTGGCACAAAAACAGGCACATGGACCAATGGAACAGAACAGAGGGCCCAGAAATAAACCCAAGTCTCTGTGGTCAATTAATATTCCACAAAGGGGGCAAAAATATAAAATGGAGTAAAAATAGCTTCTCCAACAACTAGTGTTGGGAGAGTTTGACAACTATGTGCAAAAAAATAAAACACGAGCACCAACTTATTCCATACACAAAAATAAACTCAAGGTGGATAAAAGATTTAAATATAAGTCAGGACACCATTAAAGTCCTAGAGGAGAACATAGACAGAAAAATCTCAGTTATTTCCTGCAGCAATATTTTCACTGATATGTCTGTCCCCTAAAGCAAGGGACATAAAAGAAATAATAAACAAACCAGACTTTATCAAATTAAAAAGCTTCTGCATGGCTAAAGGAAACATCAGCAAAATGAAAAGGGAAGCAACCATATGTTAAGAATATATTTTCCAGTGATACCTCAGACAAGG